>BQNB010081417.1:0-29631 GCA_026074375.1 Tanacetum coccineum
GTTGGATTTGCCTTACTAAGCGTATGCATTTTTTAAGTTTTTGGAAAAGCAATATATAAATTTTTAAATTTTTAAATTTTCCAGAAAAATATCAGTTGAAAGTTTGAAAAATTTTGCAGGGCAAACATGGAGGGACATGATTAATTTTTCTTATTTGCTACCCCTCCACACTTAAGTTGAACATTGCCCTCAATGTGAGAATTGATAAATATAGAAAATAGGGAAAATTATGGGAAACTTCTCGGGGTTCTTAAGTTTTTGGTTGAATTATGAAAAATATGGCGCAAAACGGAGAGCCAAGTATGTGTATTCTACCACATGTAATATAATACTCCAATTATATAAGTCTCCAAATGTAAAATGCCAACCACCAATTCAAGCTCCACCTATTTTATTTAATCTACAAAATAGACACAACTACAAGAAAAACATTAAATACAAAAACGCACTTTCGTAGGCACCACGGTTGCATTTAGCGCATGCAACAAGCCTTTAAACCCCTCGGTGTCCCGAGTGGATGAGTTATAGTCTTGTGAGGGTTTCCAGCGAACACACCCACAAAGTTCGATAAATTTCTTTTTAGATGCAGAAATCGAGTGAGAAACATAGGCCCATGCACATCAAACTTATCAAACTACAAAAAAAAATTGTTATATATATTTATATATTTTTTATTTTTAGGTTTATTATTATTATTTACTATTACTACTATTATTATTATTATAATTAACTTGATTCAAGATACCTTGACAATACGGTTCAAGTGGGACTGATCCACTCTTAAAGCTTGAGGATATGGTATTTTTGGAATATACTCACAGAATGGATATTCTTTTGTTTTTACCGCATGATAGCCCTTTTTTGATGTCTTATTAGGTTTATCTTTTTTGATTTTATTGTTAACGATAATAGGAGGTGGTGAATCTTCTTGAGTTTTTGGAGAATAATCAGACTTTCCACTCCCAATAAATACGGCATTTACGTGCTTAGTTTAAGCTTGAGGAGGAGGAGGAGGGTTAGTCCTATCGATTTGTTTTAAAGAGACGTTTTGAGACTTCGACCACTCATCTATTTTTCTTTCCATATTTTTAATTTTAGTTTAGAAATTCTTTTCATTTTGTTTCATCTTTAAAATCATATCATTAACATTGTTCTTGAAAAACATATTTGTAACTCTTTGACCATCCAAGAATTTTGTGATTGATTTATCAAGATCTGTTTTAGATTGAAGTTCTTGGTTAACAATTTTAGACTCTTTGTTAGGTAAAACACCAGTGGTTTTACGATTGTTTCTGTCATAAATTTTATCATGGACAGTTTTCATGCTACGAACACGTCTTTTGAAATCTTCGAGGTCATTTCTCACATCATTGTTTAATTCTGTGAGCGATTTCTCGGAATCATTACGATCATGATGGGATTGGTGAGAATGCTTTATATTTTTTAGGGGTTAAAGATTTATAGACAGCACTAACAAGCAAAACATGTTTTATTATATAAACATAAAACAAGATAATCATGAAGAAATAAAAATAACACAGAAATAAAAAAATTAATTTTTTAGAAGTGCAACTGTTTTGGATTAAAACCGGCGTACTTGCAAGTTTTTCAGGTTCGGCATAAGCATATTATTAGGATTCACAAAACGACATAAACACTCAAATAGCAATAACATAATATAAACAAATAGATCTTTTTCAAACAAGCAATAAAAGCAACTTAAATCTACACAAGAGTAATAGAACAAATAAGAACACAAAATATTATTGTAATTTCCATTTTAATTGGAACAATGATACAGAATCAAAAGTAAAATTTAAGCAATACAATCACACAAAACAGAAGCCTCATGCTCTCAATACATGAATTAAGCATTATAATTGGTTTATTGGGTTTTTAAGACACAATTGATAAGTGTAAAATACACATATCCGTTTATATGCCTTAAAATAACCCAAATAAATCCAAAACAAACCAAAAATAGCAAAAATATGCTTGTATTTGTGTTTTGTGTATGCAGGTACGGATAATTCGCAATCACATGAAAAACCGTCAAAACAAGCAAGCAGCGGACACGAGAACGAAAGGTGAACAAAATCCGACAGCAAAGCCAGGAAAAGTCAAATCCCAGTCTACTCTAGTCAATCATGGACAATAAAAGTCAACAAAGCCTCAAAACAAAGCCAACTTTTCCTTAATAAAAAACCACAAGGCTAGTTTTTTGCAATGTTCGAAAAAGTCTGTTATACATGATATGAGGAAACAAGACAAGGACCATTGTGTATAAAACCCAAAGTTCAAACGTATTTTACCCCTTTCAGTTATAACTGGCCGCCAAAGAGGGAATTACTGTTCATCATCACCCTCGTTTCACCCCCATGGTAAAACAAAAGGGCAAATGAAAATTGATGGGCAAGGAAGTCAATTCAAGAGCTCGCAAGTACAATGGCGAGGTCATATCAGTCAAATCAAGGGTTACTTAAGCTCCCTCTCAATCAAAGGCCACGTCATCAATTGGGGGGGGGTGGGGGGGGAAGAAGCACAAGGGGTGTGGTTTTTGTGCTACAAAATTCACAAAAGAGCACAAATGCATCCAAAAGAGAAAGACATGCAGCAATGATCCTCATTTCCCCATAATTTGATCAAGACGGCTTACAATAGCTCCTCCAATGATTGGGAAATGAATGGCAGAGATTGAAGGATTGAAGAGCAAGGCAAGAGGGCTAGAATCTTCTTTGTTCACCTATAAATAGGCCTCACCTCTCACACACGAGATATCTAGTTTTTACACATAGCTTTTTAATTTAGTTGTAGTTTAAATTTTAGCTTAATGTCGTTTTAATATTGTAATTTTCCTTTAAAAGTAATTGAAGCAAGTTTTCTTATAATGAAATTCAGTTTTACTTAATCTCTTTCAAATTTTCTTTTTCATAACTCTCTTCATAAGCCAAATTGTCTTCAATAAAGCTTAATAAGCACATTTTAAAAGCTCTTTCGAGTCTATAAGCTGAAATAGAGCTTATTTTAATACTGAATTACTCTTACCTAAACCATTAAAACAGTTAATTACATTGATCATGGAATTCATTGGGATTAAGCTTTTGGAAGGGGATCTTAACTTGGAAGAGATCCCAAGGACTTTTACCCCTACATATTGATATTTGCTTAATTGTATATGTGAAATACCCAGGATTTTGGCCAAATGAAACAGCCAATATAAATGCCAAAAGAATAGAATAAGTGTGCTTTTGTGTCCAAGTGTGCAGGAAAGATTAAAAAAGACAAAAAGGCAAAACAAGTCCAAAAACCGACAAGAAACAAGAAAAAGACAAAGACAAGAGCAAAGGGTGAAGAATTCACAAGCCGGATCAGCCCGACACAGCAAGAAAGAAAGACAAAGACCCAAAATGAAGTCAAAAGGACTGAAAGTGACAAGTTCTCAAAGTTTGAAGGCTTATTTGAAGTTTTAAAGATTCAAGTCCCGCAAGTTTGCCAAAAAGAGAAAAGTGTTTATTAAAAGAAAGATAGAGAGAACGAACCACAAGGGCAATTGTTGCCATCCTGAACCTTCTTTAACTAGAAAAGACGGGGTGCAAATCACAGGGACGAGTATTGCCAACACTCCCAAACATTGACTGAACCCGCTTTTAATCGTAACAACCTGTAACAACCCTAACCACCAAAACCGTTTTTCCCGCCAAAATTCTACACAACCCAAATCGCGATTTCTCCCACCCCCGCTCCTCTATAAACAATCAATTCGTACAGAAGTCCTCCCCGAATCACAACAAACAACGTGTAATTCCATTTATTGGTCTAAACACCTCCATCTCCTCATCCAATCGGCTACAAATATCCACACATGATCAACATCGAGATTTAAAAGGAAGCTTCATGAAACTCTTCCCTCCTCTTTCCAAATTCTCTATAAATAGCACTTAGGTCTCATATTTTGAGGTTTTTTTTCTGTTTTAAATTTTCAATTTGTAATTCTCTTGTAATAAGCATTTTACTTTAAAAATTTTAGCAAATTCGTCTTAAGCTCTTGTACTCTCTTCCTTCTTTCTTGTACTTCATCAGTTGTGAAATATCAATTCAGTTTACATGTCCTTTTAAGTTTTGATTTCATTTTTAAGCAAATTTCATTCAATAAGCTCCTAATAAGCTCATTCAGCTATTACTATTACTCAGTTCAATTTAGTTTAAAACCAGTTTTAGTGATTCATATTTCTCGAAACCTTACCATTCAATATAGAACAATGATCACTTGAGTGCTTTTGGTTCATATTGGAAGCTCAAAGAAGAAATAAGCTAATCTAGCTTATTGAGCTTAAAGCTCTGGTTTAGAGGCTTTGGAAGCCACTTAGGTTCATAATTTGAGCCACTCACTCTACTAGAGTGGCTCTATTCGAAGACTCCATAACTCCAGTTTCTCTATCTCTTTAGCTTCATTTTTAGCTTAAATTTGGCTATTAACATAGCTTATCTCAAATACAAAGTTAGCTTTAATTTTCTTCATGATCATGATTGTTGAGGTTTGTGTTAAGTTGTTTTAGGTTTCATTAGAATAGAATTTGGATAATCAAACTTTTCTTAAAATTCTGTCATAGTAGTAATATAAGCTACTAGAGGAACTAAGCCTTATTATCACCATAAGCAAGGCCTTTTAAAGTTAAAACAGCTTCTTAAAGGTTAGTGTAAATAAGATTAGCAAATTAAGGATTTAGCACTTAAGCTTTTAAAAAAATAGATTTTAAGTAGATTAAAGTTTAGAACAGTCAACTTAAGGCCGTTTTGGATTCGGCGAAATTTGACTCCTAAAGTCAACCATAGCCTGTCAAAACTCTTTTCTCTAGGTTGTGTTTAGTAATTTCATTAAGTTTAAGATTAGTATTCCTAAAATTAGTAAGACAAATTTAAAAGTTTGTGAGCTTATAAGTCTTTGTGCCAGCACCAGGGCACATTTTCAAGATGTAAAGGTTTAGAATTAGGGATTTTAAAAGCAAATTAGAGTTCAAGGTTGTTTAGTGATTACTTAGGATCATTTAGTTAAATGTTAGCTCTAAAACTTTAGCCTGCATTTTAGTTAATACCAAGTGCATCAGCATAAAAGTGTATCAGCAACAACCAACAGCACTCTGATCCCTAGCTTAATCTCCTTATTGAATTTTCATTATTAGTTAGAATTTTGCAAAAGCTTTTATCTAGGTTAACTCAAAGTAAATTGTTTAGCTTATTTTCAAAAATTCAGCTTATAAAGTTCAGTAATAAGCTTTTTAGCTTATTTGAAAAAAGCTAAAAGACTGTTTCACTATAAACTTGCACTTTTTCATTCTCATTTTCTTCCTAAATTTGTTAAACATAGGGTAATTTTAGTGTAAATCCACTTAATACACATCTTAAACTAGAATAAGCTTCTTTTAGTTTTAATTTTCATCAAGAAATAAGCTCATAATAAGCCAAAATTAGGGAACATATAAGGAACAGGGAAGTACAATTGACTCATGTAATGAGTCATGATCAAGCAGCCGACATTTTCACTAAGCCACTTCCAGCACAACTATTTAACCTTTGCAAGCAAAAAATAGGAATAAAGGATGCAAGATATGTAAGCTTAAGGAAGGAATTTGTTGGAAAATAACTCACATCAGATAATAACTAGTGCAGCAGACTTTGCTGGAACATAACGGCAGCTACAAAAGCAGTTATAAGGTAGTTATTATTGTTAAAAGTTACAATGGTTAGAATAAGATACAATGGTTAGTAAGAGTCACAATGGTTGACATGTATATATATGAATGTAATCTTGATGTAACAAAAAACAGATTCATAAATGAAACAAAGTATTAGATAATACATGTGTGTTCTTCCTATGTTTAATCAACACTTACTTCATTAAACTTCAAGTTAAAGGTGGCAATACTCTGACTATCCTGTTACCCTTTGAATAAGGATAAGCTGAACTTAATAACTCATAAATGCGGGATAAAAGGCTATTTGAGTTAAAGCCTATACCAAGTACGAAGTTGGTAAAAGTAGTGAACAGTTGGCAGAATTGTTCACTAAAGTATGGGCGAAGTGTTTCCAAGAATGAAAGTGCATTAAATATCTCGTACGTCCTCCACTAGATTCTTGACACGTTGCAACTGCCTCCACTATGGGTGCAACCTCGTATTAATATAAATAGATAATGTTGTAAGGAGTAAATGTCATCGCTTTTATTGTTGTATTTATTATATGCATTTACTCCATTATCGAACTTACAAAGTAGTCTGCTGATCCTATCAGCTGGTCTATATAAGTTCGCTTGTAAACTTGATACATCATCAAGTTTACTTGTTCAAAGGGTGATCTTACATTGTCATTCAACTTGTGTGATCCATAGTACATTGTAATACTTTGATTCTTATCAATAAAGCATTACACGATTGAAAAGTTATTACTTGTGTTATAAACATTTGATAAGTGTTATATTCCATATAGACGTGTAAATTGGGACTTTCAATTGGTATCAGAGCCATGTTGATTTATAAAACCTTTTAGAAACTGTTCTTTGTTTTAAACAAATCAAGATCCAATCATGTCTGGAACCGTACCACCTATCCCACTACCACTTGGAACAAGTTCTGGCAATACCGGTAGCCCTAATACTAATAGGGTTGACACGATGCCTACAACTGACACCACTAACACCACGACTACAACCAATGTAGCTCAAAATGTTGTTGATGAGAATCTCCCTCAACTTCTTGATTCTAGAGGAGGGTCTCTGATGTGTCGTTGTGTGGTTGTAATTTATGATTAAAGTTTTAAATTTATATTTTGTCGACTTTACCAAAAACAACACTTTAACAGGCAGTGTACCCGGTCAGATGGGAGTTTCGTGGTAAGTAGGGTGTCGATCACTAAGAGCGAGAAATAATCTTTCAATTTATTAATATTTTGGTTATCTAAACTAAGTTAATTCTATTCTATGTTAAACCTATGCTAAACCTATGTTAATCCTAAATCTAACGGATAAGAGGGTTTTTCAGCCTAAGAGACTGGCACGGGTTTTGTGGTGACTAAAATCAACTTAAGACACTAAAACACACGCAAGCAAATTAACAGAAGATAAAAGAGCGGTCTAGCCAAATATAAGAAAACTGTATTAACCATTATTAATCCAATCAGAACGTTGGTTTGTTTATTTAGTGCAATGATTACTTATCTCGAGGCGGCATATCATTCTTAAGACTTAGGCGGTACTTCTTCCTAAGACCTAGATACGAAGAATTCTGTCACAATTAAACGTATCCGCATAAAGCATCCTTATTTGCTGATTATAATCTATCTTAGGGATTAAAGCAATGGTGATCTTGTTAAACCCTAGCTCATAGAGACTTTACCCACTTACTGCTTAAAGGCAATTCATACACTAGTAGTCCACTAACCAAGTCTTTACCAATTAATTGAGAACGTACTCGTTGATCCCAAGGGTCACCTGCCGGTCCAACTAAGCTCACAATCTAAGGGCAAAGATAGGTTATTATTCGTGATCCTATTGGTCTAGATGTATAAATCACTATATGGAGAGCCATCCCGGCATCTAGATTACTTGGTCCGTATCACTAGATCCAGTTGAATGATAGGTCGCATACAAAAGCACGTAAACAAGTATAAACTGATAAACATAAACAAGCAATCAACGATAAATTAAGCAATCGAGATAAACAAACCAAACATTCAGATCTTCATAATAATGGCTAATACCTGAAGGTATTAGCCTTCAAACGTCATAATCAATACAAAATCTAAAACATAATAATCAATTCAAGTGTAATAATTTAGCTAAGTCGTAAAACTACACGAGTTAACGAATGATACCAAAAACTGAACGATTACAAGAGTATAGGAGATTACAAGTTATTTCCTATGGAATTAGTTACTATGCTTGACCTCTTCTACTCTTCTTCTCTTCTGAAAATCGACTTTTATGGTTAAGGTATTGAAAATAGGATTTAGCTCCCTAAAACCCCATTTTTAGGTTTTCTATTTATAAGGTTTGGAATTTGGTCGATACGACGTATTGACTAGGGTCAATACGGCGTATCGGGGGTTTCTTAGAGTAGGGACTGTTAGGAATTATTGTAAATAGACTTAAGTCTGGTAGTTATAGAGTTAAGTCTGGTAGACATAGTTAAGTCTGCCAGTACTAAGTTAAGTCTGGCAGTACTATAGTTAGTACTGGCCTTGTCTAGTTAAGTCTGTTTATGTAACAGAATAGTTATAATAGTTATCTTAGAGATATCTTAGGAGATATCTTAGGAAAGGATATGCATTATCCTTTTACACGTTTGTAAAGCCCATTAGGGTTTCCTTGGTGTATAAAAGGAACCCTACGGCATAATGTTTAGTATGAGATTGAAATAGATTTCTAATAGAAATTAATAGCAAATAGCAAAAGTTTCACATTGTGTTCTTCTTAGTACTTGTGTTAAGATTCCGCATTAGCACATAGTATTCATAGTCATTGTCTCTCATATAGTTGATTTGGATTTATCCAAGTTAGCTATTGTCTTACAAAAGGCTAATCAGATCTAAGACTTTGGACCTACAGGGACCGCATTCGATATCTAAACATTGAATACGGCGTATGGATCTTCTTCTTTTGTGGTCTTTAGTGAAGTGTAGGCATATATACGCCGTATCTTCCTTGATGGATATGGCGTATAAGATGAAAGAATCAGTTTCTTAATATTTCTTCGTTTAAGCTCCAGAATGCGTGCCTTTTAGCTAATCTTTACCAAGTACTCCATAATTACTGCAATTCTTAAATACAAATGATTAAGTAACAATTCTTTGCAATAATTACACAAAATAGGCTATTTACATGGGATAAATGATGCTATAAATGTAACGTTATTTGATGTCATCACAGAGTGATTGGTAGTTTGGAATAGTTTCTTGGGTAATTTGTAGTTTTCGTTTTGGAAAACTTGTAACATGATCATTTGCTTGTAAGCTTTGGTATTCTTCTATTATTCTCTCTAATATGATGTTTAATGAATTCATCAAGTTTATTATGTGTTTTGTTAGCATGATTATGGAGTAGTCGTTTATGTTTGTTTAAGCTAAATAGGACTTATGATGTAAACATGCCATTATATTTATGCTTATGATTATAATGATAATATAATTGATGTTGGAATATGTGGATAATTGTTAAGTGTTTGATTCATCATTTTTAATGGAAAAAGGTCGAAAGACTCTATTACTTTGGTGAGGTTTCGTGTTATTTGTCTTTGATAACCCGATGTTAATCTTATGAGAATGGATTAATAAAACATTTATTAACCCAAATATAAAGATGATTAACGCCTAATCATATGTCTTACGAGCCTAATTAGGAGATTTTATTATTATTATCATCATCCGCAAATTAATCTTTAAGCATTTGGTATATTAAGGATTAAAGGCCGAAAGGATTTCTTCTTATATTAAATAGTTAATTGCTTGAACGATTACCCGTCTATTCTTGCTTTTATGCTCTTATTTGTGTGCGCATTCCTATTTATCTGTATGATTATCCTCATTATTCTTGGCCTAAATAAGCATTGATTTAATCAACTTGTGTACGAAAATAGTTAAATTGGAAATTGTGTCTTTTATAATCAATCTTTGGAATAGTGACAAATCTAGAGATGTTTCTTGCAAAACATGTTAACTCTTAAGAACGTCAAAATTAACCATGGACCGACCTTATCAGTTGATCCTAAAATATATACTATATAATACAGGTAGGTTACACATTTACCGTGTGTTGGTTTGGATCGATGAACTAGTTTATAAATTTAAAGCTTTTACCACACATCAAAGTTTTTGACGCCGCTGTCGGGAATTTGTTTTAGTTGTTTGCAGATTGTTTGTTTGTTCTTGTGCGTCTTACGTGTGTTTAAGTCTTTTTAAATCTCTTAAAACTGTCTTTTGTTGCTGCAAGTGCGCCGCACTTCTGTTGAAGTGCGCAGTACTTTTCCATGTTTTCTCTTGTTACTTTGCAGATATAACCTACAAGTGCGCCAGTTTTACACCAAAACCACCGCACTTGTCTTGTGATCTTGTTCATCTCGTGACTGATTAAGTTCAGTGGTAATACAAAACCCCCAAATTGTTAGTCTCAGGTATGTGATCATTTAAAATTCCATTTTATATGATTATACGCCTCGTACATTTGTGAATAATTAGTTTGTCATTCAAAATGAAAAAACCAAAAAGATTTTTATTTTTGCTTTATTCTGATTTATGGCATATTCCTGTTAATTTAATAAATTATGTTATATGTTTGTTTTCTAGATTATTTCTCTTGTATTTCATCTGTGAAAAAAATTGAAAATTTGCAAAAAGTACGCCGCGCAATTAACTTTGTGCGTCGCACTTTGCACCTGCATACAACAGAATTTCAATTTGTATACAATAAAATTCCGATGCTTTTTTCTTTTTTATGTTCTGTGACATACTTTGTCAACATAATGTGTTTGTTTTTTTTGGTCCATTATAATTTTTCTTTCTTATTCTTAGCTTGCATATTCTCTATGTTCTTATTTCCTGTGTCCACTCTCATTCCTAATAATAATATATATATGCACATATTATTAAAATAAAAAAATATATTTCTTTGTCCAGATAATCTTTTTGCGTTTTGTCCCACTAATTACCATTGTCCCGACCTAGGCTATTTGGTCTCTTTCCGTCTAGGTTTGAATTAGTGTTGTGGTTGGTAGTTTGTTGAGTTAACTGTGTTTTTATAAATAAATTAAAACAATAAAAATTGCTTTTACTGATGGTACATCAAGCACTCATTCATGTCCATTTTATGGTTTTGTTGTACGCCAACATTTTCGGGTTCTGGAAATAAACTGGAAAAAAAAAGAGTTTTTTTTTTTCGTTTTCTTTTTGCTTCGTGATTTGTTTTCCCTTTGTCCATTAGATTAATTTTTTTTTTTTTATTCATTTTGTTTGCTTTTTTTTGCATGTTAGCATTGCATTTATTTGGATAGCTTTGTTTGTTGGGTGTTGCTGTTTGCCGTGTTTATGTATTGTATTATGATTAATAAAATAAATAAAAAAAAATCTAATAATTTTATATAAATCTAAAAAGTTTTCTTACTTAGTTTTCTGTTTTTATTTATATGCTTATGCGTTGTGTGTTTGTTTGTATGATTGTCTGTTTGTGTTATGTGTTATATGTGTTTTTAACTAATAAAGTGTTAAAAAATACAAAAAAATGTTTTTTGTAGTAATAAAACTGACGCAAAAAAACCTTTTTCATGTTGTAGTTTTCTTTCTTTCTGTATGTGCGACGCTCTTTTGTTTTTTTTTTGACTCATCGTTTCTTTTGAATATTTGAAAAATAAAAAAATATATTGACTCGAATGTAGCGCACTTCACCATCAAGCATGGCGTACTTTCTTCATCAGTCCACCAAAAATATTGTTTTTTTAACCAATGTGTTTGTTTGATTGTCTTGCGTATTATATCTTTGTACATTATATAATTATTATGTGTTTGACGAGTGTTTGTTTAAGAACTAAAAATCTAAAAAGATTTTATTTTCGCCTTTATATTTACTTTTTAGGAGTTGTGAATGTTTGAATGCGAGTAATTATATTTTCCATTATATATTATTTTTGTTTTGTGTGTGCTTGTTTTAGTAAATTGTGTATACATAAAAATTTTAAAAGAGAAAGATAAAAAATATATAAAATGAAAAACTTTGCAGTTTCATTTGTATGACGTGCATAAGAGCTCGTGTGTTTTGTACTTGACTTCTGTAAAAAAATGTTTTGAACTTTGTGGGTGTGTTCTCTGGAAACCCTCACGAGATTATAACTCGTCCACTCGGAATACCGAGGGGTTTAAAGGCTTGTTGCATATGCTAAATGCAATCGTGATGCCTATGAAAGTGTGCTTTAGTATTTTACGATTTTCGTAGTATTGTTTGTTTTGCAGATTAAATAAACAGGTGGAGCTTGGATTGGCGGTAATAGCTTATCACTTGGGGAATGATATATTCAGAGTATTATATTATATATGGCTGAGTTCATATGCTTATGTTGGCGTTCTGTTTCACGCCGTATCTTTTAGAATTCAACCGAGAACTCATGAGCCCCGGGAAGTCTCGTTTCTCTTATAATTTATTTCCCCGCTTATCCTACTTTTAAGTCATTTTCTAATTATGCATATTGCTCAACTTAAGTGTGGGGGAAAATGAATTGAAAATTTTAGACTCATTATTAAAAGTTTAAACTTTTTCCATCGGTAATCTAAAAGTCTAGTCTTATTTTTTATTTCTTTTGCCACCTAGGTTAATATATTAGAATAAAACTTTGTAAATAAATAAAGTTTTTGAAATCAGAGACATGTCCCGGTTGATATAGAAGATCCGACTCAGGATCGATGACATTACTTGCGCATTTATAACCACTCCAGTAAATATGTAAGGATTTCGATCTTATACTTAACATATATCTCTTATGCTTGATTTCTTTGATTATGAATGTGGTGGTGATTTATTGATTCTAGAACTTATGCTTGAAATCATTTCGAGACTTAGGATTTAAACAAAATTAATCATTCCATTTAACATTATTTATTCTTATAGCTAATTACACTTATTGACTAATCACCTAAATAAAACCCTCTTGTAGCACTCATCTTTAGTGCTAAATACCCCGAGTTTAACCTTATGAGCCTTTCTATTCGCTTCTCTCATCAACTAAAAAAATAAAAAATATATAACCTTTAGCCTAGCGTTACCTCTTGTCAAAAGTCTAAACGGTTGGTTGCTAGTTGTTTGGTATGATTAGTTGAAGTTTTATTTATAGTTTGTTCGCACTTGTTGTGCCATTTCAACGAAGATGAAGAAGGCCTGCTTAATTTTATATTTTTTTTGTAGTGTATGCTTATATTAAGTGTGAAAGAATTATTAGTTGTGTGAATGAATGGTGGATTGTAAAAAAAATTATTAAAAAAAGAGGAAAAAGGAAAAAAGATGATGAAAAAACAGAGAAAAAAATGAATCGAAAAAAAGTGTATGAATAAGAGTTGGTGTGTTGTTTCCCAACTATATTGTTAGAGTATTAACTGCTAGCCTCAAAATATTGAGTCGAACATGAAGTTCGTCCATTATGTATGTCAGTCTCGGTCAATCAGTTAGTTAACGTTGTAATAGGAAAGTATCGGGAATCGGGCTCGATAGTTAATCTAATATTGTATATGTTTCGGGTTTAATCCCAAGCAAAACCCGAGCCCGGGTCCTAGTCAAATATCCTGGACGTCACTTAATGTGTCGGGGTATATAAGTAACTTTTCCTCTTTGGAAAAGTTAGTTGATTTCATAATAAACATTTCACTTTTCTATTTTCTCTCCCATCTCACTTTCTCTCTCTAGGAAATCATCTCACTCTCTTTCTATATTTCTTGATCTAGATCCGTGTATGATATGAAGTGTATGTGTTAAAGGGATCCTACAATTGGTATCAGAGCTTTAAGGGTGGATTTGTGATTCATTTGTGGTTAAAGAGTCAAATTCGTGGCTAGTTTTTTTTTCAAAAAATATACCAAGAAAAAAAAAAAAAAATAAAAAAATAAAAAAAAAAATAAAAATAAAAAAATAAAAAAAATAAAAAAAAAAAAAAATAAAAAAAATTAAAAGAAAAAAAAAAAAAAATAAAAAAAAAAAAAAAAAAAAAATAAAAAAAAAAAAAAAAAAGAGTAAATCAAAAAAAATAAAACAAAAAAAAAAAAAAAAAAAAAAAAAAAAAAAAAAATCCAAAAAAAAAAAAAAAAAAAAAAAAAAAAAAAATAAAACAAAAAAATAAAAAAAAAAAAAAAAAAAAAAAAAAAAAAAAAAAAAATAAAAAATAAATTAAAAAAAAAAAAGAAAAAACAAATAAAAAAAAAAAAAAAAATAAAAAAAAAAAAAATAAAAAAAAAAAAAAAAAAAATAAAAAAAAAAATAAAAAAATTAAAAATAAAAATAAAACAAAAAAAAAAAAAATCAAAAAAAAAAAAAAAAAAAACAAAAACAAAAAAAAAAATAAAAAAAAAAAAAAATAAAACTAAAAAAAAAAAAAAAAATCTAAAAAAAAAAAAGAAAAATAAAAAAATCAAAAAAACAGTATAAAAAAACAAAAAAAAATTAAAAAAAAAAAAAAAATAAAAAAATAAAAAAAAAAAAAAAAAAGAAAAAAAAAAAAATAAAAAATAAAAAAAAAAAAGCAATTAAAAAAAAAAAAAAAAAAAAAAAAAAAAAAAAAAAAACAAAAAAAAAAAAAAAAAAAAAAAAAAAAAAAAAAAAATAAATAAAAATAAAAAAAAAAAGAAAAAAAAAAAAAAAAAAAAAAAAAAAAAATAAAAAAAAATCAAAAAATAAAATAAAAAAAATAAAAACAAAAAAAAAATAAAAAAAATAAAAAAATAAAACAAAAAAAAAAAAAAACAAACAAAAAAAAATAATAAAAAAAAAAAAAAACAAAAATACAAAATAAAAAAAAAAAAAAACTAAAAAAAAAAAAAAAATAAAAAAAAAAAAAATAAAAAAAAAAAAAAAAAAAAAAAAAATAAACAATAAAAAAAAAAAAAAAAAATAACAAAAAAAAAAATAAAAAAATAAAAAAAAAAAAACTATTAAAAAAAAAAAAAATAAAAAGTAAAAAAAAAAAAAATTCTGATTTGTTTTCTTAATGTTTGTGGTTAAAGATGTTAAAGACTTGTACTTTCGGGCTTAGAACTATCCCTTGCATCATTACTAGGTGGTTTTAACATTTATTTCGTAGCTTTTCAAGGAAAGTTTGAAGATTTTTTTGCTTTCACTGCGTTTTGTTCTGAACGAAAGGTGTTCTTCATTGCGTTTTGGTCATTGCGTTTTGCTTTCATTGCGTTTTGGTCATTGCGTTTTGCTCTCACTGCGTTTTGGTCATTGCGTTTTGCTCTCATTGCGTTTTGCCTACTGAAGACCCTTTATCAAAGTAAATCTCAACGTTATGCTGCCCAAATCGCAACAAATCTTGCGTTTTGCCTAGAAGATCTTGCGTTTTGTTCATTGCGTTTTGTCTCAAGGTTGCGTTTTGCTCATTGCGTTTTGTCTCAAGGTTGCGTTTTGCTCATTGCGTTTTGTCTCAAGGTTGCGTTTTGCTCATTGCGTTTTGTCTCAAGGTTGCGTTTTGCTCATTGCGTTTTGTCTCAAGGTTGCGTTTTGTCTCATTGCGTTTTGACTAAAGACACTGCGTTTTGTCCATTGAAAACCCTTGTTTTGAAAACCTAATTTCCCGAATTGGGGAATCTATTAATCATTGTCTAATCAAAACATAACATCAAGACAAACAAGAACTTAAAAGACAATCAATTCACAACAAACAAACCTTAAACACAATCAATTACTCACTCACGGTTTTCTATTGATTTTGTAAAATCCCGTTAAACTCTTTATCGGTTTTAATCATAGACTTGTAAAATCCCGTGATCGTTAATTGTATTCAAAACCACAACTTCAATCACATCATATCCACTTAAGATCCAACAACTTTCACACTTCATAATTCATAACCATTCATTCATCATGTCTACTCCAGTCAATACATCCTCAACAGATAGTCAAATGCATAATAATATCATGGCAGCTGGTTCAAAAGATCGTCCACCAATGCTTGGACCAGGAAGATATTCACAATGGAGATCACGTTTTCTACGGTACATTGACACGAAACCAAATGGTGAGGGACTGAGAAAAAGCATACTATCTGGTCCAGTTGCCAATTACTGTGACTTAATTCAAAGCTGTTGCTACAACAGAAGTTATTCCTGCAAATACACCAAACATACAACAATTGAAACAGTATTGAACATGACTCTAGAGAACAATGAAACACTTCCTTTCCTTTTTTTCTGTCTGAAAAAGAAGCAATTTTCTTGCTTTTAACT
Source organism: Tanacetum coccineum (assembly GCA_026074375.1). NCBI lineage: Eukaryota > Viridiplantae > Streptophyta > Magnoliopsida > Asterales > Asteraceae > Tanacetum > Tanacetum coccineum. The sequence continues at coordinate 15,961 of BQNB010081417.1, forward strand.
GGTATTAGTGATGTATCTATTCCTCAGTTGACTAATGATGTAAACAGCGTATGAGATCGTGGATAGCCATTAAAAGGTAAACAGGAGTGAATCATTGAACTGTACAAGATGTAAAGACCAATCTGTTCTGGGAATTTGGGAAGTTTACTTCTCGAGATGGAGAATCAATGGGTCGATATTATCTCGTTTATACTGATGAAGAATTGAAAGGAAGACAACTTGCAAAGTTACTATTTGCAAGGTGAATCGTTCAATTTCTTCAACAATTCAACCAGAAATGGTCAAAATTTGTGATGGTTGTCAAGCAATCAAAAGAAATAGTCACATCTATATCACACACTTTTATTGACTTTATGAAAGCAGTATAAATGAAGTCAACTAATATCCGTTGCTGAGGAATAGCCCAAAAGTGCAAAATCCTTTAGCACTTTTGCGGTCTGCTCAACCATATTAGATAATTACTATTCAAGCACCAAAACCTCAAAGATCTAATGCAACCATCATCTTCTACAAGACATAGTGCAACTCCGACACAAAGGAAAAAAGGATGCCAAAACCGTTAACCTCAATCTGAGTCTAGTACTGAAGAAGTCAGTGATCCTGAACAAGCTCAGAGGGATTAAGGGAACATGCAAAATAATTTGGCATCCTTGCAAAGTATTTTAAAAACTCTACAGAACTAACAACACAAACCTTCGAAACTTCTTAATACTCCCTGAAACAAGACTGAAGATACCACACCAAGGTATAACAACGATAATCAGTCAGGGTAGTTTGGGAATCAAAGGACAATGACTGTTGCTGGGGCTAGGGAAACTATAGGAAGTCAGGTAGTGCAACAGAATGGGATACAGTGCTTTAACTGCAAGAGATTTGGCATCTGCAAAAGGAATGCAGGAGAAGCCAAAGCGTGTTAAAGACTACTCGTATCACAAGGAAAAGATGATGATGTGCAAACAAGCTGAACAAGGTGTTCCACTGCAAGCTGATTGGCTAGCGGACACGGATGAAGAGATTGATGAACAGGAATTAGAAGCACATTACAGTTTCATGGCAAAGATTCAGGAGGTCTTACCAGAAGAATCCAGTTCAACTGAACAGCCATTGGAACAGGTACAAAAACAATGTGTGAAAATAATGTGTTTGCCAATAAAGACATCATTCTGAGGATTAATCTGCAGATTGTGCCGATGTGCGTGTTGCGGCTTAGCTAAATTTATTTGTCAAAAACTTAACTCTTGATACTGAGGAAAACAAAACGATTTTAAAGCAATTAAAGAAAGCAAACGCATCATTGACTCAAGAACTAGAGGAGTGCAAAACTAACCTTGATGAGACTAGTAGGGCTCTGGGGGAGGCTACTAGTTGTCGGGATAGTTGTCTGATTGCACTTCAGAACAAACATAATGAGTTTGAGAAGTACAAAGCCTTTAATGACCGGACGATTGATTATGACATTCTTCAAACAAAGTTAAATGAAACTCTAGGACTATTAGCTCTAAAAGACATTGAAATTAAAGAAGGTTTAAAAACAAAAGCCTATGAAATTTCAGTTCTCAATCAGAAACACGATGAGTTAGTCAAAAAGAGTCTTTTAACTAAGTCACAATTTGAAGGTCAACTCAAAGAGAAAAGTAAGGTCATTTCGGATTTAAAGGTTAAGGAAGGAAGAGATTGACAGTTGATTGAAAAGACAAAAAATTAAAGTTTTTGAACGAAATTGTTTATACTCTGTAATCAGTATCCAGACACTCATATGTTGCACCCAATATGCTGGACATATAAGGTAGACCAACCATTTGCTAATCAAGGTACGTGTCAAGAAAGCTCAATCTAAAAAGCCCTGTTTGTATGAGATCCCATATGATACTTCTGATCTTGCAAACAGATTTGGCCCCAATAGGGAAGAGACCATGACTCTTGCAAATGAGAGTAGATCAAAATTGAATAAAGATTATGTTAAACCATATGATTACACAAAACAGAATAGTCTTTATGAAATTTTCAAAGCACCCTCACTGGAGTATCTTTATCAGTTGGAACGCGCAAAAGAAGTTAGGAAGACAATGTGGAGAAAACCGTTTGTTAGAACAAAACCAAACATTGCTAAAAACGTTGCCTTTCTACCCGTTTCAAAATCCATTAGTAAAAGTAGACAAGTTTTTAACGACATGACATTTAACATCAATCAATTTAGAGAAATTGTTGATCAAGCTTGGTTTAAACATACAGGATTATTTTCGGGTGGCCAATGCTAAGATTATGGAAGTTTCGGTAAAAACCTTATTAATGCCTCTTTCCATAAAAAATCAAAATGATATTTTTCGTTTTGAACATGAACTTAAAACAGAAATGCATGAAGATTATGAGTACGTTAAATCCCTTGAAAAAGAGGTTAACGAACTTGAATATGAAAAGGCTGATTTTTCAAACAAATTCATGATCTATTCTCGAAGAGTATGTGTCTAAGGTGTTACAGTTCAACCCTGCCATTCTCTGTCCTGATTTAAAAAGCTATGCTGAATTCCCATGCTAAGTAATCTTTATTACTTCCCGTAACCAAGAACTCCCCCTCTAATGTCTTGCATAAAATTTTTCCAAAACAAACTGAATTTTGTTAACAAAGAAGTTCATAATAAACTTTTAAAGAGTTTTGCTAAACTTGAAAACCACTTGATTTCTCTTGAACTTGCTTCTACACATTGTAAAGAAACAAATGATAAAACAACTCAGTTTGAAAGAAAACAGATCAAATGTATTTAGAAAAGAACGTGAGACAATATCATTGGATATTCAGGATTTGAGAGCTCAAATGGCAAGACAAGAACAATATGCCATCAGTGAGTTAATGAAACTCATTGAGAAATGCAAAGAAAGTCTGTGGAAAACTCAGTTTTATAAACCATATGTTGCTTCGATATCCAAATGCCTTCAAACGGATTCCAAAACCATCAGTTTTAGGAAAACTGACTCCTTTTTCAAATTCTCCTGAAATGAGAAGTTTTCAAACGAAACAGTCGGTTAATAAAACTAATATGTCGGATGGTTTGTTTAAACAAGCCACTCAACAGAATTTGCCTCAGAATAGAAAACAAGCGGAAATACACTCGAATGTGCTTAAACCAGGAATGTATAGAATTGCCACTACCACAACACAAACTAAGAACCGCAGTTGCCTTAGTGCTCTCTAGGAATACTAATCCTCCGTGTGTAAATCTTCAGGAGGAAATTACACTATAGTGTTAGCAGACCCAGCTTAAGGCTCATGGTTAAGATAAGGTCGTGCCAAACAATAGTCAAGTGAAGTTTAAAAAGAAGGAAGTAGAAGACCATCATAGGATTTTTAGTATTTCTAAGAAAACAAAGTCTGTAACTCGCGGGAGCCTGTGAGTGCGATATTATAGTTTACTAGCTCTGCGTATGTATAGGAGAGATAGAGGGTGTGTGGTGTGTTTCGTACAAAACTGTGTCGAATGTGATGTTGTTGTGCTTGGAATGTGGAAAATGTGTCGTGTTTAATTCCTAAAAAAAAAATAAATTCATTGGAGCTTGTGTTTCTAGGTACTTGAATGACGTGAACGCTTAGAATAAGATCATAGCTAAGGATGTGTAGTTGCCTATTAGTGCTAGTAAACCCAAGAGAAAGACTAGAGGCGAACCAAATATGTTGCAACACCCATAAGAAAATAGTTGCATAGATTACCCCATATAAGAAATCCAAGAGGCTACTATAAGGAGTTATATGAGATACAAATCAGGAGTGGAAAGGTGGATAGCTAATAAATGGGCCATAGGATATATACAATGGACACAAAAGGCTCTTTGGACCTAATAAAAGATATGGATGCTTAAGCTCAGAAAAGATAGATGTATCAACAAGTATTGTCCCCACTATAGACGTTGTCTCTAGTATTACTAATGTCTTGAAGATATCTAAATTCCTTAGGGTCAATTTTGTCCAACTGTTCCATCTGTCCTCATAACTCTCTGAGATTATATAACTCATCCTATTCATTGTTGACTCTGGATGTACAAAGCACATGACAGGAAAGCTCAAGCTGTTGTGTAATTTTGTGGAGAAATTTCTGGGTACTGTTCATTTTGGAAATGATCAATTTGCTCCAATTCTTGGTTATGGAGATCTGAATCAAGGAAATGTCACGATCAAACGGGTTTATTACGTCGAAGGCCTCAATCATAATCTTTTCTTGGTTGGTCAATTCTGTGATGCGGATTTGGAGGTTGCTTTCAGGAAATCTACTTGTTTTGTGAGAGATCTTTAGGGAAACGATTTACTAACTGGTAATCGTGGATCCGATCTCTACACAATATCTCTTCAAGAAACAACTTCATCAACTCCAATCTGTTTTCAGGCCAATGCGTCTACTACTCAAGCATGGTTTTGGCTCCAAGACCACCCTCATCTTAACTTCGATTAATCACCTTGCGCTTAAATGAAAGATTATTTATGTAGGCTTACTAAGTTGATATATGTCAAGATTACTTTGTTATCTTGTGAAAATGGAGTAAAGCAAAAAGAAGCTATTTAAGTCAAAAGTTGTTCCAAGTTCCACTGAAGGCTAATTTGCTTTCACATGGACTTTGTGTTGCCAATGCGGGTGCAAGCATAAATGGGAAGAAATATATTCGGATTGTTGATGGCTGGGGATTATGGTAATATGTTTTCTGAAGATAACTTGGACTCTTTTTTGACGATCCAAGGATGAAACACAGATAGTTCTCCAATGACTTTCTCACGATGATTTTAACGCAATCTTCTAGCTCTAGTTATTAGTGTCCCGTTACTGACAGCCGGCACAGAGTTCTTGAACAAGACACTCATGCTTATTTCAATAAAAGAATGCATTGAACATCAGACTTTCCACTTCCTCAAACACCTGACAGAACGGCTTGTATTGTCGAAGACGGAACCGACTCTTGTTGAGGCTGCTCGAACGTTGCTTTCAGCTTTAAGCTTCCCTATCATTTTGGGCTGAAGCATGTTAGTTGTAACCGCATGCTATACTCAGAACAGATCAACTCATCATATCGACCTCATGGAAGACGGATATCACTTCATTAATTGACGGGGAACTTCAATAAAACATCTTGACATCTTTGGTTGCAATTGTTAACATAACTAGAGTTGGGGAATAATTGCATAAGATGAAAGATAAGGGGATCCATGTGTCATGGTGAGATACTCTACTCAGCGAAGGATATCGTGTTACAACAATTGGAATCATGCTAATAGTTGAGTACATTTATATCAAAGTTTGATGAAATCAAAAGAAATGATGTGTGATCACAACAGTTTAGACCTCGGCACCATCAACGACAAGAGATGTCTGTTGAAAATGTCCTCTTCAGGCCTCGTTCCTCAAGGACATTAGCATCAGATTTATGCAATCTAAACTGTTTGCCCCAAGATAAAATGATGTTCCTCTAGGCAGAATTGACAGAGATTCTTTCACAACAAGGGTTGGAATTTATCTTCAGTCCTTTATTTTGAATATTACAATCCATAACACACTACGATCATGCTGAGGACAAATCAACATTGATCAAGCACGAATGCTTCGTTTCAAGAAGATGAATTTATCAATCTTTTTGTACTCGGGTACAAAGAAACTGGTGTTCTTCCTCACGCAACATTGATAATACCGAGTGTGCATTCATTTCAACCGCAAAGTCCTACGTGTGTGTTTGTGCCTTATTTGTTTACAAACGAAAGCAGCACGTCACGAGAGAAATCATCCATTAGAACATGTTCGTGGAAATCCAACCATGCCCGTTCAAACATGACGACAGCTAGCACACAGATCACCTGAAATGTTTATGATCGCGGCTCGTGGTGATTATTGTTGACCGTAAGAACATTTAAGGAGGCAATGGCTAATTCTGCATGGATCGAAGCAATGGCAGGTTGGATGAACTTCATCAGTTCGACAGACTAAAAGTCTGGGAACTAGTCGAAAAACCATTTGGCAGATGATTATAAAGATAATAGTGGGTTATGGAAGAACACGAAGGATGACGATCAGATTGTATTTCGCAACAAAGCACGACTTGTAGCTAAAGGTTCATGCTCAGAAGAGGGAATTACCTATTATATTTAAATTATTAATTTGAAGATATCATTTGCACCAGTTGCTCGCTTAGAAGCAGTTCGGATTTTCGTTGCTCTAGCAGCACACAGTCCAACTCCCCCTTTCCCACCCAAACTATACTATCATGCCCCCTATGGGCCACCCCCACTTGAATACGGCACCCCTCTCCGCCTTCACCCCCACTCCCCTAATGGCACTCTCCCCTATACCCCTCCTCCAGAAGAGGTTTATGTTGCTCAGCTAGAAGGGTTCGTTGATCCAGATCATCCAGAAAAAGTCTACCTTCTAAGGAAAGCTTTGTATGGATTAAAGCAAGCTCCAAGAGCCTCGTTTGATGAAACTTTCCAACTTCTGATGTCCAAGGGCTTTACTAAAGGTACAAATTGACCAAATGTATTCAAGATAAAATACGGGGAGGATTTTCTACTTTATGCAAGATATACGTTGATGACATAATTTTTGGGGTCTACAAATCCCTAAATATTCAAAAAGATTGAAAAGTTAATGCATAGTAATTTAGAATGTCCTTAATATGGAGAGTTTGAAATTCTTTTAGGATTCAGATACACCAGTCCCCAAAAGGTATTTTGAATAATCAAGGCAATGTACGCTTTAGAAATTCTAAAAAAGCATAATTGGGTCAATTGTCACTCATTGGTTACACATTTGGTCTCTAAACCTAAATAGATGTAGATTTGAGTAGAGAAACCCGTAGACAATTCTGTTATCGTGAAAAATGGGGTCACGATGTATTGACATCTAGTAGACCAGATTTTTAGTGCAAGCATATGCTATCTGTGATATTATCAAGCCAGTCTAAACAAAAGCACTTCAAAGAGGTTAAAATAATCTTTAAATACCTAAAGGGTACCATTAACATGGGACTCTGGTATCTAAAGGATTTTGGCTTTGAACTAACAACATTTTTAGACGCTGATCATGTCGGATGTATTGATACTCGGAAAAGCACTTCTGGAGGGATACAGTTCCTTGGTGACAAGCTAGTAAGTTGGATGTTAAAAAGAAATAAAACTGCCACTGCACATGTCTTCAGCAGAGGTCAAGAGATAAATTGTAAGAATTAATACTTGATTATGAAAACCAGAGTTATTGCAGTTCTTTTTTTTTTTTTTTTTTTTTTTTTGTTTTTTTTTTTTTTTTTTTTTTTTTTTTTTTTTTTGTTATTTTTTTTTTTTTTTTTTTTTTTTTTTTTTTTTTTTTTTTTCTTTTTTTTTGTATTTTTATTTTTTGTACGTGGCGTTATCTGCAAGTTGTGCTAAGTAATGTGATGAGGACACAGGCTTAAAGATTATGGCTTCAACTCAACAAAATGCCATTTGTTATTGCGATTCTCAGTCAGCATTAGCAATATCATGCACCCCCTTACAGCATTCGGACAAAGCAATCCATACTCGGATATCATTTCATAAAGGAAAATGTTGAATATGGTATAAGTGAAATTATTATTTTGTCCAGTAAATGAATACCTATTAGTGACTTGTTTACGAAGCCCTTCCGGCAGGATCGGTTTAAGTATCTTGTCAGAAGGGATTGGTATGAGATGTTGACTCCAGCTGATCTGGAGGTTTCTAACAAATGATGACTGCTTGATATCATCATCAAACACACATGTAAATATTTGTGAGAAAAGCAAAATAAAAATATAAAACTTAAAAAGAAAATACAAAATCAGGGGAAAATAGAAAATGTCAAAAAGATTATTCTGAATGTATCTTGATTCTGATAAACTTACTTACTTAGCAAATGTCGATTAACATTGAACCAGGGTGTGTAATTGAAGTTCAAGCGAGAGTTTTGAAATATTTTCAAAACATGTCATTTCTATTTTCTAAATTGGCTTATGTGCAAATATCTGTAATAACAGGACTTCATTTATAAAGGAAAGGTTTATAACTTATCCTCCAACTCGAGAAAATTTACGTTTCTCGGTCTTGAGTGTTCTTACAAGACATTCAATTGTTTTTAGCTCAAGAAAAAGGATAGTGTACTTTCAGTGCGCTTGCCCTTTTACGTTAGAAGAGAAGTCCTCTACATCTGATTTTTTAAAAGTTGAACAATTTTTTATGTAATTTCTCAATGACATTCTTAATCGGTTCTAAATTGTGTTGTTTCAACCACTCAATCCCTCACAATGTTTTCAATACAACAATTTCTCAATTGGTCTATTTTTGAGGGGGAGTTTTTTTCGAAAGACAAAGATTTTTAATGTTTGTGGATACATCAACAACGGACAAACTCTTATGTATCAAAAACATTATCAAAATGTTCCAAACCTTCCATGCTGATATATTGTCTCCCACAGAGATTTTTCAAGATATATTTTAATCACAAGGTATTTCAAAATTTAAGTGTTTATTATTTAAAATAAGGGGAGAAAATGTAATTAAAATATGATCTATTCGACTCAATGTGCTGAAAAATAAGAATAGGTTTCATGGTTCGATCTTACACCCAATTTCATGACGATTCTGAGGTCATAAGGTGGTTAGGTTAGGAATCAATCCTATGATCCAACCAGAAGGGAGGATCATAACCCAAGGGGGGATATCCAAAGTTAGAAATAGTAGTCTTAGTATGTATGGGAGCGTATGAATGTATATGGGAATAATGCCGACTAAGATTGAGCTAACACTGGAACAATCACAACAAGGTGTTAGTAATGACGTCCTGGTAAGCATTGAAGGCGTTGAAGAATGAAAAAGAAATGTATGGATAAAGGGTGTAAACAAAGAAGCCCTCCACACAACTTAAGGCAGAAACTGGGTCAATACATATGCTGTCAGAATCACATGTTGATTGCTGACATTGAAAACGACATCATGGACCCAGTGATGCAATGCACAACCCTTCCCAGCCATTCGGGTTTCTCTCAACAGAAACTTGTCTCATTTGTCATGGAGATACACACGTTATCTATTAACATCTCACTCCGAGATCGTTGATATTGAATAGGTGGCAATCTGCTCAAGCCTCCGAGTACTAAAACCAAAATGCACTAATCGAGTCTAGAGCCAAGAGATCAATCTAAATCTCGTCAGGACACATTCCATTTCAAACACTTGTTGAACATCATCAAGTTCACAAGCTGTTAACAAGAGTCCTACGCAATATCCTTGTGATATTTGCCAGAACATCCGAGTGATACTTATGTATTCACAATGAAGATGGAAATCCTGCTTGAGCCAGCATCAAACAAGCTCTTGGTAGGTGACTTGCGAGATTCTATATGAATCAAACTTGTGACAACTGGATATCAATTTGGTCCAGTAAATGAATTGACGGTTGATGAATTTTGATAAAAGCTTAAAACTCCCGATGTGTTACAAAAACGCTTTTACAAGTAATACGTCGATTGATTTTCAAATCAATTTTCTCGATTATCACTAACGTAAAAACCTGCAGGTTTAAACCAGTGGTGACGGTATCCCAATCAACCAAACGTCGATTCTGTCCACATATTCATGCTCATTCTACAAAGACAAACTATCATGAAAGCTTAAGATTTAAAGACAAAGACTTCCGCAAACTCTGATTTGAAGCTTTCAAGATGAGGCATAGTATGAGAATATTGGCCAAAGACACAAGATCGCAAGATGGCATAATGGACGATATAGGGACAATGACAATCGGCTCAAAGTCAGATCGCAAAAGATGAAGAACAAGCTATAACCAAAGAACAAGAGAATGATATGACCACATGAGCTTAACGACAAAAGCAATCTCATTGATCTCATGAAGGAGTCGTCATCAAGGAATCACTTCGAGGGAGGGATTGTTGCCTCAAAATTTTGAGGAACATTGAGTTCGTACACTTGTGATATGTCAGTCTCGGTAATCAATTAGTTACATTGTAATAGGATATTATTGGGAATCGGGCTCGATAGTTAATCTAATATTGTATATGTTTCGGGTTTAATCCCAAGCAAAACCCGAGCCCGGGTCCTAGTCAAATATCCCGGACGTCACTTAATGTGTCGGGGTATATAAGTAACTTTTCCTCTTTGGAAAAGTTAGTTGATTTCATAATAAACATTTCACTTTTCTATTTTCTCTCCCATCTCACTCTCTCTCTTCTTTCTCTCTCTAGGAAATCATCTCACTCTCTTTCTATATTTCTCAATCTAGATCCGTGTATGATATGAAGTGTATGTGTCAAAGGGATCCTACATTAACACTTGTGGCGTATTGATATATTATGATATGTGCCGGATATATTGATGAGAGGTTTGATAACCTTGCGGGTTTGTTGTATGTAGTGACTAGCAACATGGGTTTTTGGACTTGTCGATGATGCGTAAAATTGTTTTAAATAATTATTTACCAAGTTTTAAATTTATAAAACTCTTCTATCGATCCACGCACTAACAGGAAGAGAACCCAGTCATATGTAGTGCAGTAGTTGGTAAATCCGAGGTCGTCCCAATAGCTAAGGTTACTAGTTCTAATTTGATTTTATCACGTTTAGAAAAATGGTTTTAAGATTGATTTTAAAAACTTAAGAAAAGTAAATGCAGAAAAGTAAATTGATAGAAGTAATGAGGGAGAAAAGCGCGCTAGCCTAGCCATTTCACTACTACTGTTATGATTACGTTTTCCTGTGTAATGTTCAATTACAAGTTTCATTGGTGGATCTAATATCGACATACCCGAATTGACATTTGAGGTATGTTCTATACTTACTCTGCGATCCCAATTCCCCTAGGATCACACGAGCAGGGCATCCAAGTTTTTAGTGGTTAATCCTCAACTAACCTTAAGACCAATTCTATAATCTATACATATTATTAACCCTCTCTAAAAGAGTTCTTGTGCTTTTTAAGTGTTTAATGTGACCAAAGCAGTAATATGATTAATTCCTACACTAGGGATAGGTGCCAATCTACCCTAGTACCCCACTAAGTGCTTTTTAAGTGTTTAATGTGACCAAAGCGGTAATATGTTTAATTCCTACACTAGGGATAGGTGCCAATCTACCCCAGTACCCCACTAATCACATGTTCAAATGGTAAGTCTAATAACAGGACTAATAAGATCCAAGCCACCCTCTACACTACCAAAACCTAGGGATCAATGAAAGGCTATAAGGATATCTAATAAAACCATAATTAAATAGGAAATAACAATAGTAACAACAGTAAATACATGGCTAGGCCAACACTAAGAGTGCTTAGCCACTCATAACAACAGTAAGACAAGAAATAAATGAAGAAATCTTAGATTGATAATTCCCTTCCAAGACTAAGTTTTTGAATGATTAATGCGCCCCCTTTTTTTAAACAAAAAAAAATAAGTCTTGAATCCTCCCTTAGACTTCTGGTTGAATGCTTCGTCTTCTAGAGGCCTTGTTCGCCTCTTGGTACTGTGGGGTGAAGAGGTGAAGTGAGTGATGCCAAATGAGCCGAGTGAGGGCTTAATTTATAAGTATCGAATGATGAAGAATGATATAGGGTATGGATCTTCTAACTTTCACCAAAAGTAATAAATCAACAAGGCAACTGAATTACGCATACATAGCCGTAATGACGGAATAGACATGCATGACTCGATCACACCCTCATTCGAGTAAAACCCAAGGTTAATGATTAGGAAAGGGAAATAAATTGTTGCTAAAATAAAAATTACAAAACAAATTGACCAAGTCTTCGTTAATCTTGATTACGTCGTAACTCCTACGGGGAGGTTACGCCGTAAAAGCCTTGAATGCCTTCAATTGCTTGAATTCCACGTCCAAACCCCGTGTCTCTTGCTCAAATGCTTGAATATTCCCTGAAAACTTAAATATAAGCGATTAAGTAACATTTCCATGTATTTATAACATAATCACAAGCATATTTATAGGGAATTTGATACTAAAAAGTATTAATTATTTGATGTTATCAAATATCCCCCCACTTATCTTCTACTTGCCCTCAAGTAGAACCATTAGAATAATTTATAAAAAGATTTCCCCAATTTAACTCGGAGAAATGAATTCATAATTTACTTATGCTAGAAAACATCAAAGCCGAACACCTCACGAAAAAGGGATTGAAAACACTCAACTCTCATGACTAATCTAAGTGTTTCATTTCAGGGTGATCACTCAATTGCACTGTCATAACATGTATTCTATCATAGGCTTGGAAGGTACACAAATCTCTACCAGCTAGAATTAGGGTCTAAACAGTCTTAAAGGCAACATGGGTGATACACGAGTTTAACAGGGTGAATCATCCTGCAATCTTTACCAAAAGCGTTACACCAACAAGGGAGACAAACCATATATATGCATCCATAACGATGGAATAGACATACATGATTGCAATCAATTCCCCCATTCGAGTAAAACCAATGGTTAGGACGGAGAATGATATAGGGTAGGATAAGACACATGATACACATTAATTGTTGTTAAAATAAAAACACAAAATAAATAGTATAAATATACTAAGGTTGTCATAACTAGCTACTGTCCATCCACAAGTCCAAGTATCATAGTCCAAAAATCTGATCTTTAATAATGGGCTACTAGCTCCATTCTTCACAATCATTAAGATGGCTTATAGTTGCACCATCTTTACACTTTTTAGCACGCATATGGCTTATTGTTGCACCATCTTTATATTTTGAATATGTAAATGCTACAGGAGTTTATATCTTTTTATAATTGCTTATGCAGCATTTGATACAATACACACATCCCCCCACTTGACTTGAACAATATCGAAAGTGATGATTCAGGAGGTCTTTATAGATCATTAATGATAGGTCTTCCATGAATGCAAAAAAATTTCGAACCCATTTCTCCGAACCATGAACTTAAGTAGCTAGAGATTTCAAAACAAAGAAAATAAAGACTACAGGGTTGGCTAAGGCAAAATGGTGTAACGAAACATAAACATATTGGGTTTAAACAGGGATTGGCTCAACAAGGTGATCTAGGGGTATCTTGCACTGAAATTAAGTGCAACAAAGGGTTTTATACAGAGAGGTCAACGAGTCAGTGTGACAAGTCAATAAACACACACATATAGGCTTTTTGAGTGATTTCCTAAGATGTTGCCTTCTTGATTGTCTATTCCAACTAATCAATTAGGTCTCAAAATGATGTACATGCCAAGTTCTAAAGTCTACAATACTACCGGCACACTCATATTTTTGGTGGATTTATGTATAACAGATGAAAATGGAATCATTAGGTTTAACCTCACTAATTAGAATAACGGGTTATATTGTGCTGCAAAGATTAATTCTAGTTCAGTAAGAAAAATATGTTAAATTTTTTTAAAAATTGGCATAATTTTTCAAAGAAAACTAGAAAATCGAAGGCAAATATAGGTCAAGTGGTAATTCTAATCCCATCCCCCCACTTGATTTGTACAACGTCCCTATTGTATAATTAAGGAAATGAAAACTAAAGAATAAGAGTAGAGTTAGAACAAGAGACTCTCCTGAGCATTGCTTTTTACTTTAAGTTATAATCGCAAGAGACGAACTCTTAATCCTTCGTATCCCCTGAAATCACTAAACAAACTTAAAAGCATTAACCATTCAAAACAAA
>BQNB010081418.1:0-29630 GCA_026074375.1 Tanacetum coccineum
CATTTCACTCAACTTTTCTTTGTTTCCGATTAAGGTTTTTAGAGTCGAGGTGAGTTTTGGCATAAGCATCAAGGAATCCGTAAAGCTAATTTCGAAACTCAAATCTCTAAAGATTTCGTAGAATTTCTCAATTTGTTCGTTAGCTTTTTCACGGCTCCTTTCATCATTTCTTCTTGAAGGAAATGGAATTGATGTTTTTTGGTTAGGCATTGGAGCACTAACGGGAGCAACTACAGGCTCAGAGATTGATTCATGATGGACAACAGGGACAACCGGAGGTTGGACGTCTTCGGTGCTTCCGTTATTAGTAGGAGGCATCGTGTCCTTTGTGACCTCGGTCTCACGTTCCATTACTTTAGGAGAAGAAGTAATAGGAATCGTGGGTCCTTTGTAAGCAACACCACTTCGAGTGGTAATACCTTTTAAGTCTTCCTTCGGGTTAGTAACGATGTTACTAGGGAGAGTTCCCGAAGTAGAAGTGGTATTGGAAGTGACAAATTTGGAAAGCATGCCCGTGAGGATGACTGCTGAGCAATCCTCGTTCAATGGAGTTCTAGCCATTTCACTCAACTTTTCTTTGTTTCCGATTAAAGCTTTTAGAGTCGAGGCGAATTTTGGCATAAGCATCAAAGCATCCGTAAAGGTAATTTCGAAACTCAAATCTCTAAAGATTTCGTAGAATTTCTCAATTTGGTCGTTAGCTTTTTCAAGGCGCCTTTCATCATTTCTTCTTGAAGGAAATGGAATTGATGTTTTTTGGTTAGGCATCGGAGCACTAACGGGAGCAATTATGGGTTAAGAGATTAGTTCATGATGGACAACAGGGATAACCGGAGGTTAGACGTCTTCGGTGCTTCTGTTATTAGTAGGAGGCATCGTGTCCTTTGTGACCTCGGTCTCACGTTCCATTACTTTAGCATAGCTCCTATTGAGCTTATATTCAAATTTTTAAGAACTAAAAACCATTTAAGCTATCTGATAAAATGGATTAAAAAGAGCCTTTGACACTAAGACTTGACACTAAAAACTTTGACATTTAAAAAAAAGACAAGTTAACCAAAAATACTTAACTACTAATCTATTTATACACTTAAAATAGACTCAAAACAAGATTCAAAAAGTGGATTTAAGAAAAACTTAAGCAAGAAGCTATGAACTGTTTTGAGATAACAGTTTTGAAAGACACTTAAGAGAAACTCAAAAACAGACTCACAAACCTATAATACTTTTAAAACCATATTACATTTGCCTAAAAATGGATTGAGAAAAGTGACCAAAAGACCCAATGGATTTTTAAACAGTTTTGACCCGTTTATCACCCTTGTGCCAAACACCCCCTTAAAAACTGTAAAACTAATTTAACACTAAAACATACTCTAAAAAGCGTTGAATCATGAAATCAGATTAATAACTCCAAAAATAGCACGTATATTAATCAAGTTAAGAGCTTATGGGAGAAAAAGCGACAAATTACACACATGAGCTTTTAAGATTTCCAAATAATCCTTGTTTAGCATCCAACTCATATTTAACTCTATCATTTTTCGTTCTTCGCAAATACTCGCGAACGCTTAGTCTAAACGTTAAGGAACAAGCTAGAGCTCAACACGCTCGATCGAGTCAAAATTTATTCTTATTCTACCCAGCAGGAAAGTCAAAACTATGACAAAACACTTACTTTATTTTTGAAAAAAAAATTCATTGCTTGTTTTGAACGAGGTTAAGCAGACCGTGCTTAAGCTCAAAGTTGTCCGCGGTGATTTCGGGCACAACGATGGCATCCTCGTAACCCGCGGTGGGTGCTTCGAGCAATTGAGCCATAGTCCGGGTATCATCCATCGGAGCTAGGGGATCTGGATTTTCAATCGGTTCTTCAAGATTAAATTGTTCAACAACAGGTGTGGGGGCGTGGTTGTAGAAGATTAAGAAGTTACAGATTGGGAACGAGTGTGCATACCTAAAAAAGCAATTTTAATATCACTAAATTTTTTTGTTCGTTTTTGTTTATCAAAAGTACATTCACAATTTATTTTAATAACGGACAACCAATAAGACAACTTAAACCTAATAATCGACAAGCTTCTCGGAAACTCTTCGAAAAGAAAAAACGCACAAAGGAGCGGAGGAATAGGAAAGCGCGAAGCTATTAAAAACCTTTTTCCTTTATGGTCGTAGTTCCAAGGAATAACCCGCCTTATACCCCTCTTAGAGTTTGTTTATCTTTTAAGGGTGAACCGTAACATCGCAAAGGGACACAAAAAGGCACATTTTTTTAAATCTTTTGTTCGAGTTTGGGAACCAAAAGTTCATCAACCGGAAGTTAATTATGATATTAACCACTCAATTGAGAATATTATATTTTGGTATTTTTACCAATTTGTGAATTTTATTTCTTTTTATGGACAATGATTTTATATTTTTGGTTTTCTTTTTTTAGTTTTTCTTTAAATGATAATTATACTAAAAAGAAAATGAAAATATTTTTGTACTTTTAGGGTTTTTTTTATATGATAATATTCACAGATTCGAACACGACTTGTCAAACGTAACGATAATCGTTTTCACAGCCTCCCCGGCAGCGGCGCCAAAAATTGGTTGGGTTTAAACTAGACCTCTTATATATATAATATATAATAAAAAATATATAATAAGTATAATCTAAAAATAATCAAGGAAACCGAGAAGTAGTATAGAATATCCTCCCCAGTCCCCGTTTATCCCAGCGAGGCTGTGCTTAGAATCGATACAGTCAGAAAAATGAGTTTGAAATTAAGAAATAATGATTTGGAAGTGTAGAAAGCTTAAATTAATCAATAATAAGTAAAAATGATTGAGAAAAACCTAAAAATTATGAAATTAAACTGAAAAACGAGAGCAGGAATCCCGACAGGGGTCAAAATCCTAATATCTTTTAAAAAATTAAAACCCACAAAGAAAATTTTAACTTCTAATCTACTCTAGGAGACAATAATGCAGAATGATAAAGACTAGACCGAAAACGAGTAAAACGACTCTAAAAAAGAAAAAACAAAAATGGTAGTAAATCCGTTCTTAAAGAAGTAATCGATATTTGCAAAAACGACCCTACGAACGATTTTCTATTTTTCCTAAATAAAATATGACTAAATAAAATTTTCTAAAAAAGAAAAATATTTTTTTGACTTTTTATTTATTTTTTATGAATTAAAAACAGTTTAAAAGAAAATAAATTATAAAAATTAGTAAATGAACAGTAAAAATTACGAAAAAATACAAAAAAATAGATTAAGCTACAACTATCCTAGGAAAAATGCCAACTTGAACCCACGGCTTATAAATAAGCCAGAATTATAAAAACCCCACAAGGGCTGAAAGGCTTAATGGGAAAACGTGGTTAAATTAATAACCACTTGGGCTTCTAACGAAGAAGTCCCAAGGGCACAGCGGTAGGAGTGTTTGTAGAAAAGAGGGTTGAGACCCGGGTTCGAGTCTTGCTCACCCGGGTTTCCTTTTATCCCTTTTTTTTAGAAAAACTTTTTATACAAACTTGTTAAGCACATGAAGGTGGTCATTTTATATAACTACAACTTTTTGTGAATGCTTATAAATAAGCTGGAAAAAGAGGGCTAAAGTTTGGAACAGTGGCTTATGAGAGCTTAAAAGGCTTAAAGATGGCTTATTTTGATTTGTTTTTTTTACACAAGTAAGCAAAAACAAATGGCAACTAAGCAAACACTAGGCAACAAGCAAATCTAATAAGCAAGTAAGGACTAAAAACAGACACTAATAAGCACCAAATAAGCTGCGGAAAAGAAATTAAATTAATTACTACACTACACTAAATAAAACAGTCAAGACCCTAATTTGAGCTTAATTTTAAACCACCTAGAGGTCCTCCTAAGGTTTGAAACTAATGGAGCTTATAAATGAGCTTATTGGCTTTTTATAAAAGCCAAAAGCTCAGGCTAAAGTTAACAAATAAGCTAGAAAAACTGTTTTGAAATTCAAGGTTCAGCACCAGGGCAGTTTTACAAAATATTTTTAATAAAAAGTTGAGCTTAGAAAAAAAAATGAAGACTTAATAAGACTCCAAAACAAAAAGTATAATGTAAACATATGTGAAAGTAGCTTGTGGTGAGCTTATGCCCAAAAATTCAAGATCTTAAAACCATATTTGCTATCTGATAATGGGGAATGAAATTCGGCATTTTTTTTACCTTTGAAAAACACAAAGTCATGTTGACAGTTTTGAGAAAAATGCAAGTGACCACAAATGGTTTTACTTACTTGTTTTTAACTAACTAATGACACACTTTTTAAGCCTAAACTCAGAATATTAAGAGCTTAACAAATAAGCTCATTTAACCCAATTCAAATTAACAGATTTAAGAGAACAATAAGAAAACTTTGAAAAACACTTTTTGGACTTAAAAACTTTGGAAAACAGACTCTAATTGGCTCAATAAAGTTAGCCAATGTTGGCTACATGACCACACCATTTTGACCCATTTTGGACTCTATCCCAAACACCCCTTTGGATTTTTAAAAACGGATTTTAAGGCTATTAAGGACTGATTCAAGCAAAGATTTTTAAAGACAATTATCAAACATGTAATATTAAGCAATAAAAAGTAGAAAGTAAAAGCAAATAAGCACTTAAAAAAAACAAATAAGCAATAGGCAGAAATAAGCTATTTAAGGCAGTTTTAGCTTAAGACTTAAAACAGAAGCATATAATCAATAGAAAACCAAATATGACAAAAATGAGTATGAAAAGCAAGAATAAGAACTAATAAGCTGTTTGCTTTGACATAAAAAAAAAGTAGAAAAAAAAAAATACAGAAGTAACCTCACTCCTTGCTCAAAACAGGAGTTTATAGAACCTAAGTAAGCTCTAATCCTACCCAAGCTTATAAATAAGCTAAACTAAGAAACCCAATGAGCCTTCCATGTTTGCTCATTCATCCATTAGCTTAGCAATCAGTATCTTTTTTTTTCTTTTTTAATTTTTTTCTTAAATTCTTATATCAAAGTTTAAAACTAGGTAAAGTTGCTGAATTGAGAGCTTTTGTGAGCTTAAAAGAAACAAAAACTTAGAACACAATTTGAAACTTAAATCTGAATTTTCATTAAAAAAAATTACAAGTACATAAAAGTTCAACTGAGTTACACTATTAAAAACTAAAACTGAACTCTACTAAAAACTACTACTCTTTGCCTCAAAGGCTTACAAGCTTTTTATAAATAGACCTACGCGAGCTAAGGCTTTTCGTTCTGGTCTTTGTCCTCATCTCTTTGTGCTTCTTTGTAGAGACAAATGCCCATGTGTGTTTGTTGTGTGTGTAGAAACACAAACCAATCCTAGCCCTTAATTTTTCTTGTTGCCAAAGGTAAATCATCTTAGCCGTATGATCTCTTGAGCCAATGAGGGTTTGGAGGATTGCCAGCATGTTAAAAAAAAAACAAATACCATGTGGTAGATGGGGTTTTGTTATTATGATGGTTTTGGACGGTTTTGAACAGTATTCGAGGAGGGGGGAGGTGACAGAGGTGGGGTTGTGATGTTGGCGGGAATTGGGGAAGGGAGATGTATAGTAGTTTAAAACATGGTGTGGGTTTGTGGGTTTGTCACAAATGGCCCCTCAAGGTGTATGTCTCGAGCGATTCAAATTTTCTGTCCTGAAAGGGTGTTTATAAAAACTTTGAAACATACGGCAAAAACACCCCCTCAAAGTGTTATATAAGGGATAGCAAGTCCTTAATACGCTATGTTTATAAGAATCTGGCAGCTGATCAGTCCTTTGTGGTTTAATACTTCTTTGTGAATTGGCAGTTCAAGTCCTTTGCCTCACATTTTTTTAGGCTTATAAAACGGGATAAATGGGCCCTTTATTTGGGCCTTAAACTTGAAATGGGCTTCAACAGTCTCTTCAAGAATGATGGCACAAAGGGGCCACTTTTGTCTTTATCTATGAGGACCCATTTGGTCTTCCAAGTGTGAATATAACTAAAGGGAGACGCTTTCCCGGCCCATCAGATGGGTACGGGTTTGACCTATTAAGTATTCTTCATTGTCGGCTTTGACTTTGACTGTTGACTTTGGGCTTTGTCTTGACTTTGTCTTTACCATGCTTTTCCATTCCGTGTCCGGTTTTGTCGTTTTGGCTTCGTTTTTCGTCCTTTTCTTAGATATCCGTTCCTGCACAACACAATTAGCAAAACAAGCATAAATTTGGGGCATTTTTAAGCCCGTTTGGTTATTTTTACATTTGTTTTTTAAAGTAAAAGGTAATGATGTAGATTAAACACATACCAAAATCCCCCCATACTAAGACATTGTCGTGTCCTCACGCAATGCTAAAAATAAAGTAAGCAATTAGAAAAACTAAGAATCGATCAAACATACCCTCGACTAATAACCACGAACAAGTAGCTAAAGTGTTCAACAAGAGAGTTAAAGACTCATCTAAGTTTTGTAAATCCCGACGTTTTTTAATATTATACCATTTTTTTATAATATACACACTTACTCCTACACATCTTTTTGTATTTTTCATTTTTCTCATTTTTTCTTAGTTTTCATATTAAGCAACTAATTAGAACGTTTGACTTTCGTTATTTTATAACTTTTAGGGATCATAGAACAAGATGCATTTCGATCCGAGAATGCCCCAAAAAGGATAAATTCACCGTTCCCGACTTTTCACTTATCCAAACCAAGCTTAAAACGAAATCACCGCTAATTATGAGTTAAGATGCTAACACTACTCATATTTGCAACTTGTAAACTTTTCACTCCCGACAATTATTATATCTTAGGTGTATGTGCTATTTTGAATTTCAACCATGATCAACGATATGCGAATATTCTATGTGTCACTTCCAACCCGAGAGTAAATGAGTTTTGAAGGCTAGATCATCCCCTGTAGCCAGTTCTCTGCGGCACATCCAACCTGTGCGGTTATAAGTGACCAGGCATTTTGACACCAACCCCCAACAGAGACTAGTACCCCGACTGCCACAGGACCTTAAGGTTTCAAAACTCTTAGGGTTTTTCCGTAAGCACATATCAATATAAACATATATTTGCCAAAGTTTCAAAAGCATATTGAATTTAACAAAAAGAGGATCTTTTATATATTCACACTTAATTTTAATACTAAATGCATTAATAACCCTCGACATTTTTAGAAGGCTGCCAAACATCGGATTGTACCTCAATGATTCAGCAAACTTTTAATAGTCTCGGATTATTATCTTACTATGGCTTTCTTTAGAAGCTGAAACCTCGGTTGTGATCCGGCAAGATTGTGAACAACAAACTATTATCAACCCACCCGATAAAGTATTTATATAATTTTAGCCAGTTTCCATCATTTTTTTTAAACTTAAATCTGAATTTTCATTAAAAAAAATTACAAGTACATAAAAGTTCAACTGAGTTACACTATTAAAAACTAAAACTGAACTCTACTAAAAACTACTACTACTTTACCTCAAAGGCTTACAAGCTTTTTATATAGACTACGAGCTAAGGCTTTTCTTCTTGGTCTTTGTCCTCATCTCTTTGTGCTTCTTTGTAGAGACAAATGCCCATGTGTGTTTGTTGTGTGTGTAGAAACACAAACCAATCCTAGCCCTTAATTTTTTCTTGAATGCCAAGGTATATTTATCTATAGCCGTATGTCTCTTACGCCCCCCCCCAATTGAGTGTATTGGAGGATTGCCAGCATGTACAAAGACCATGTGGGTGTGGGGTTTTGTTATTATGATGGTTTTGGACGGTTTTGAACAGTATTCGAGGAGGGGGGAGGTGACAGAGGTGAGGTTGTGATGTTGGCGGGAATTGGGGAAGGGAGATTACTAGTTAAAACCGGGTGTAGGGGTTTGTCACAAATGGCCCCTCAAGGTGTATGCCTCTCTTTCAAATTTTGTCCTTGTGTTTATAAAACTTTGAAATATGGCAAAAATACCCCCTCAAGTGTTATATAGGGATTGCAAAAGAGGTCCTTATGTGTTATAATAAACTGACCTGATGTTATTGGGGGCAGATTCATTCCTTTGGTTTTAACTTTTGTGAATGGCAGTTTCAATCCCTTCACATACATTTAGGGCTTCTAAAAAGGGTTAATGGGCTTTAATTTGGGCCTTATCTTGAAATGGGCTTCACACAAGTCTTCATGAAAGTTGCAAATGGGCTTTTGTCTATATCTTCTTTGGGCCCCATTTTGGTCCTTCAAGTGAATCCTAAAGGGGGCTTTTCCCGCCCATCAGATGGGTACGGGTTTGACCTATTTACTGTATTCTCATTGTCGGGACTTTGACTTTGCGACCAGTTGACTTTGGGCTTTGTATTGAACATTGTCTTTACCAAGCTTTTCCATTCTTGTGTCCCGGATAATGTCGTATTTTTTTATGGCTTCCGTTTTTCGTCATTTTTTCTTAGATATCCATTCCCTACCTGCATAAAACAATAAGCAAAACAAGCATATTTTTGGCATTTTAAGTCCGTTTTTGGTTATTTTAGCTTGTTTTTAAAGGTAAAAGGTATGTGTAATTAAACAGATACCAGCTATCTTCTTTTCTTTCTTTTGAAATAATTAGATTTTTACTCTTTAATTTTTTTTAAATTTAACTTACGCATGTAGCGTAAGGAAAAGAAACGTTTTGACGAGGAAGGACATGATGTCGTTTGGTCCTCAATTATGCATAACCTGATCAACTATGCATAATTTTTAATTAATTTTTTAGGAAGAACCACGCTATGTCGGATACCTTTAAAACGCTTGCTAATTAAGAAAAAAATAATAATATTTGGGTTAAGTTTCTGGAAAGAGAAAACATTTTTACCCTGTTACGGATATTTATGCAAGTAACCCTACTCCTATTGACCGCATGGAGAGAGTCTCATGCGAGTCATTATGACCGAATCGTTTCAAAGCGGAAATACCTACGGTATTGTTCGGAATGAGTGTGTCTATAAAGTAGTGATGTTTAGTTCGTAGTATCGAGGAGCAGTGATTGTTATGAAGACGTGTCAAGACTAAGTATGGTCGGCATGCTAGTAAGCAATGATAGATTTGAGCTATCAAGGGTGTGAACCTGATACCGACACTTAGAAGGAATCTTCTTGGAGATGTAAAGATTCCTAAGGTGGGTGGAAGCTGAGATGGTTAGTTACGAGATTTAAAGTAAGAAATGGAGAAGACTTCTCCTACCGAAGACGTATGTTGCCTTTGACGTATCAACTGATGGCCGGGAAGAAGACTTCTTTCCTCGAAATAGAATGTGGTGGTAGTAGAGATATAAGTATCCCTAACGCCGTCAAGGATCAAGGTGAGGCACTAAGTGACGCCTGATTTAAGGTTAGTGATCCCTACTCCTTGACGTAACGACTTCTGTGCGTATGAAAGAGTGAAAAGATTAAAGACTCTAGCCGAATGGTGACATCCATTTCCATCCTAGGGGAATGATCTAAGTAGCTAACGCCTTAAGCCGAATGGTATTAAATTAGAAATGTGAGTGATTACTTTTATTTGGTGATATGATTCATCGGAGATATTACGCGATGAGATGAGACCAAGCCAACGGTGCTAGTTGCCATGAAGAAATGTTGAAATTTTTGATTTTCGTCGAACGAGCAATAAGTCCATGATGCTCATTGTTTTCTTAATTGATTTTTATTTGTCATTAGACATTATGTGTTGTAGAGGGATTGTCTCCGCCGAATTTTATGGAATATGTGCTATGTGCTTTACATGGTAGTGAGCGTTCATGTCACTTTTTAGTGGCCAGTGATGCGGTTTAGGATGTAAACGAATGGGTGTAATCGCCCAAGTGAGAATTTAGGACGTATTTAGGTGGGTGGTCATCGTCGAAAGTCTTGTTGATGACGGTGGCTTGAAGTACCCATAAGAGTGAGTGTAGACTAATTAGAATTAGCCATGTTTTTTTTTGGAATTATCGTCAAGGTGGCTTGACTTTGTGGCAAGCTCGGTACGATGAGGAAAATGTGATCGTAGGGGTATAAAACCTAAGTGTTAGATAAAATGATTATGCCAAAAGCTCCAAAGGAAAGCGAATCCGATATGTGATAATAATCGCCAATGCTTGGTTGAGAGCGGGCGTGATGAATGCCTTTGTATGAGGCCAATTCATCGAGTCATCATGAAAAAGATGGCGAGGGTATAATAGGTACTTATGTGATTATATAGGCATGGGTAGCGATGTCGTAAGATGATTAGGAGATCTAATGTGTTTCGGATTATTTTTCGCGACCGGTGAGGCATTGTTGAATGAGACCGGAAGGGCGACATGTGTATTTCAGTTTTGAATAATAATGAGTATTTTGATTTGGATAATGATATAAAAATAAATATCAAATTTGATTGTTAACGCCTATCTTGGTTTTAGTAAGCAGCGTATGTTTTGGATTTTTGGTAATGAAGTATATTCTCGGTTTTCAATATTGGTATAATTCCGTATTTGAGAGCGACATATATTTTGATTTTAAATAAAGACGTAAGTTTCGGTCTTGGTTCTGATAAGAGAACTGCGCTTAGTTTTGTTGTTTATATGATCCCCAACTAAGTTTGGATCGATCATCTATTTTAGAAAATTTCTTGGGAAAACGACGTAATGATTATTTTAATCGGATATATTTCGCGACTTATATTGTCCCTTATGAAGAGCACGACTATAAAGGTTAGAACGACGTGATTTGGTTTTGTCGAATATATTTTCGCGACCTGTTTTTGCCTCTTATGATAAGAGCCACCACGATTGTATCTTTATTTTATTGGTATAATTATCCTTTGCTTTGATTAACTTTCCATCCGGAATAGTCGGAACGAGTATTATATCGTGTAATTTTTGTGTTCGAGCAAGAGACCAGGCAATCGTAAGAAAACCGTCTCACCACGAAAGAAATTAAGACGAGTAAGAAAGAAGAGCACCGGGACGGCGCTCCCTTAAGGTGGGTGGAATGTAACAACACGAGTTTCACGATGCGTATGACGATCGCGAATTCGACGTCATAATTATTATTTTATAAGTTCATGTGAACGAACGTCGACATTTAAAATTTTATTTGTCGTAATTAATTATTTTTGTATTTTAATACGAAAGGAAATTTAAAATATTTATTTTTGACGTATCGCGAGTCAACGTTTGACCGCGCGTTCGTTAATCGTTTTAAGTATCGTAAAAATTTACGACGCGACTCGTTATTATTTTTAAGATCGTAAATTTATTATTTTTATGAATGTCGTCATTTTGTCACTTGTCTTGAGCCGGACTTGCGTTTTAAAGTATATACATCTCATTAAATGTTTTAAATTAAACTTAGTGTGACGGAATAAAAATATTTACGAAAGTGTTCTAGCCCGAGCCTATGACCGGTTATAAACCCGAAACAAACATCCTTGTACTAATTTTGCTAGACCTTGGAGAAGGGAGGACTAAAAGTGTCAAAATTTCAAAGTCATTTTCTATATAAGAACACACACACACACATGTTATTTCCTTTTACAAAACTTGGTCTCTTCCTCCTCCTCTTTGAAACCCACGACCGGCCACCCTATACATCACCACCGCCACCAATTTAGCCACATGCAATACGATCTAATTATAGATTGTTAATCCTTGTGTCGAGGCCTACGTTTTCATATAAGAAAAACATACATGCAATGGGTTTTGAAGAAAATGTATTTTTGGTTTGGCTCATGATGTTTCGAGCTAGGAGAGTATTTAAAAGGGTTAGATTAGTGATATGTTCAAGTGGGTTTTGTCGAAAACAGTTCGGGTCTCTCGATTGGGTTGCGTCCGCGGGTTCGAACCACAAGGAGGCCGAAACCAACACCTTGTGTGTTGTTGTGAGTATTTTTAATTTCATTTATTTCGTTGTTTTCGTGTTTCGAATAATTATTAAGTGTTGCATGTGATGAAATCCGTGGGTTCTTGCGTTGTTTAGTTTAGAAATAATATTGGATGATAAAAATAGGCTAGTCGAAGTTATTTTGATAGATATTGGAAGTGAAAAATGTTGTTTAAATGAGTTTTTAAACGTGTAAATTCGTGCAGAAAGTTGGGCACGCAAAACAAGGTACGAGATTTTGTGAGATCTAATTTTTGATTAAAGATATGATAGAGCTTTCTTAGACGATCGTTTTGATATAAGGTAGAGCTTCTAACTCCTAATAACGAAAACGTTACGGCGAAAACAAGTTTAGAAAAACTTGTTACTTCAATCAGCTATTTATGCTTATTTTAGTTGCTGATCTGATTTTCGACGGCCGTTTTGGGCACTTTCGAGTCCGTTTCGGCCTTCCGGCGAAACGCGAAAACTGTCCGGAATGATGTATAAAATCTCTTTTTGGTCAAAGTCACGAAAACGTAATATAGCGCGTCAAAACCGATGGTCAAACTGCTGCGTTTTTATTAAAAATACAAGTTCCTGCAGAAACTTGCAGGGGCATTTTGGTCATTTTCTGTCAAGATTCAGGTCTCGGCTAAAACTAAAAAGTTGTTCGGAATAACGTTTCACATAAAATCTCTTCTTTGTCCGAATCGTGAAAATGTGATTTAGAAGGTCGTTTGGCCCGGGTCAGATTTGGGTAAAAATATATATAATTATAAAAGTAAAAAAAAGTTAAATGTTGACTTTAAAAAGTCAACGAGTTAATACTGAACTTGTCGGACATAATAAAAGTTAGTAAACGCTATTATTACTAAGAGTAAGACATTTTAGACTTAACGATGGATACGAACGGGGTATATTCTAAAAATAGAAATTTTAGTAATAATCGAAAAATAATATCGATATGAGTAGTTGTAACTACATTGACGGTCGAGGATTCGACGAGATAACTAAATCTTATCACAAATATATTTTGATAACAAGACTTACTAAAAATGGTAAATTCCTGTAAATAGTAACTTTCTAAAAATAGAAAGTTTCCTAAAATGAGAAGTTTTCGACTAGGTTACGTGAGGAATAATTATAACTTAATATTGTGGGGTTTTAGGATCTAAGACGCAAGTGGATTTCTCATCACATGTATGAATTAACATATATATACTATATACGATTTTGTTGATACGATGAACGCATCGTTGACTATACTTTTCGATATAGTAATCAAACGACTCTAATTATAGGTCGTGATCGCGTTTGTGGATTTTCGTGCTAGACTTTATTGTTTAATCATCGGCTTTTGATCAAGGTGAGTTCATAGCCTCGCTTTTAAAGTTTTCAATGTTTTTAACTCGCGAGGGGGATATATTGCTTGTTTTTTGAAATTGAACGCAAACTGTTTTTGATACTTGAATATGATTCCTTCACTACTGAGTATATGCCTTTTTCTGTGTATCCGTTAATTTCCTACTTTGTGTTGGTGAATGCTAATTCATTAAATAGATCTAGTGGGTTTGACAACCCTGTCCGGGGTTTGAATCAGTGGTGAGCACCCCGTAACGGACATTTTGTTATTAGTACTAGGGAAAGTGGCATACTTCCCGGACATGATTTCGTCCTACGGGATAAATGTGTTAAGTTTCGGTACATGGGCTCTTTAGTTGAAAATCATAAAATTTATAACTTGCTTACTCACAAAGCAATGTTATTGATGTTTTGTGGAACCCAAATTATGTGTTTTATGTGTCGATTATAAACTCTATGAATTCACTCAACGTTTTGTTGACGTTTTTTAGCATGTATCTCAGGTTATTTGCTGTTGATGGCTTGGATGGAACGGAACGTGGATGTCAAGGACGGTGCCTTGGTGAAGTAATGTCATAAACTAAATTCAATGTTTTAAAATCAAGTCGTGATGTGACTTTTAGAAAATAAATTTCTGTATTAATAAGTGGTACCAATGTAACTATGATCTTTTAATAAATAGGAATTGTGTTTTATAAACGTATCTTTGAACGTTTATAGGAACTCATGTGCATGTATTATGAAGTAGCACCCCAATCGTTGTATTCCGCTAAGTATCGCGTTTTGGGGGTGTTATAAATAACACTAAAATATGGAAAATTATATTGGAAATATGTTTGTACTGTTTTTTATGTCTTGCAGGTACTAGGGATTGAAAACGAAGCAAAAACTGGAATTTTCAGGGTTCGATTTGATCAAGTTTACTTATTATTCGAGATCAAGACGAAGTCGGAAAAATTCCCCGAGCATTCTAGTGGAAAGAGCGCGAAAATTAAAGTCCGACGGTGCCTTCACCTTTTATTGGGCCGGCCCGACACCATTTATATGGGTCGGACCGACCCATAATTATTATAGCCTAAGTACAAATGAATAGAAGTGCAAGTTACACTTAACCCATCTGTTATACAAGCCCAGCTATTATACAACCCATGCTACAAATGAAGTTTGAATCATTCGGCCCAAGAAAGAAAGTCAACAACCATGCCCAAAGAAATGTGAAGCCCAAATTACCACAAAGGCCAAATAAAGAAATCTGATATCTCAATCTCAAATGAAATATATGTGCTGTGTGAATTGGTACGTGACCCCCCACTATCATTTTTGGACCAATGCTAATGCGACACGTGACCGGGCTTCTTTATCAATATTCTATCAGTGATTTAAAATGTGCACGAGGTGTGAACGAGTAAATGGGACGCGTTTATTAAACGTAAGAATAAAGGACACGTGGCTTGCTTCCATTGATGGATCTATGCACTTTTTCGCTGGCAGTCCGAGGAAGCTTCCTCCAATCATTGGAAATTAATTGAGCCGGTGCAGAAATTTCGTGGAAATTTTGTTATACACGCTCCCATACATGAATTTCCTTTTATGCTATTGGCTCTTGGGTTTTGATTGGCTGGTGTACTGAAAGGACGAATTTACCCTCCCACTCTTTTGGATATATAAATGAGCACGCAAATTACATTTGAATTATTAGTTTTTAGATTAAAAAAATAGTGTAGTGTAGATTTAGGAGTAGGAGTAGAATAGTGTAGCTTATTTTTGAATTATTGTAAAAGCTTTTATAGATTTTATAGCTTATGGAAATCAACTCTTTTTAGCTTATTAATGAAGATGTTTGTGGTGGATGTTACTTGAGCTTATTCTTTTTCTAATCCTCTATTTTCTTTTATTTTCTTTTTAAGCTTATTTTGGCTTATTGCTTAAAAGCTTATTAACACTTAATCGAATAAGCTCCTATAGGTTATTCGATTTGATTTTTAAGCTTATATATTCGAAATATGCTTAGCTTATTTTTGATTTCCTTTTGTCCCTTCTTTTCGAATAAGCTATTTATTAGCTTATTCGAATAGCTTTGATAGCTTATTAGCTTATTTCATGTTTTATTTTTAGATCTAGCTTATTCCATTTAGTTTTCAAATAGATCTAGTTTTTATAAAAGTTTTAAAATAGCTTATTAGTCTAGATCTATTAGCTTTTAGCTTTTCTATTTTCAAAATACTTAATATTTTGGAATTAAAGTTTTTTAGCTTAAAGTTTATTTATCCTAATATCTTGCTTTCTTGTCTTATCTCTAATTTTCTCCTTCCATCATCTAAGGCCGGAGCTTAAGGGTTTTATAAGGTTGATAAATAAATAAAGTTTTGATCTTTGTCGTTTTTATGAAAGTAATTAGTAGATAAAGTTGACACCTTTACTTGCTAATTAGTGAAGTAGAAGCTTTTAAAGTGATAAGCTTATTTGTTTATTAAGTTTGTAAGATCGGGTGGTTTTATATCATTTCGGTTCATCATTCGATTCTATCCTCTTTCTCTTTTCAATACTAGTTGTTTAGATTAATTTAGCTTAAAATAACCATGTTTGCTTATTTGTTGCTTAATATGATTAGTTAGTAGTTTTCTTATATGCTTGCTAAGTGGTAAAATGTTTTAGTGAATTAAGTGTGATTAATAAAAAAAGGGAAAATATTGATTAGTGAATTTTATATTACTTAGATTATTGTTTTGGTTATTCGAGCGGGCAAAAGCCGTAAGAATTATTAGGCATTAATTTAGTAATAGATATCTTAATAAAAGTTGTTTCCAATATAAGCCAACGTTATGAGAAGATAATTTGTTAGAAAGATATTGATTCATCGATAAGGACTTAATTGTATATATAATTCAGACTTAAGGATCTAATCAATTCACTTAGCAAGCATATCTTTTATTATATACCTATTCGTTTATTAGCTTGGTTATTGTCATCTAGTTTTATATAGTTTATTTTTATTATATACTTTGTTTAAAAACCAAAAACCAAAATATTTTTCATTCAAGCATCAAACAAAACATTTTTGTAGATTTCAAATTCATCTCTTGTTGGGACACGACATCCGGAGGATTAACTATTATTTTTCCTAAAGTAATTTTCATCCGGTGTGATTACTATATATTATATTACTCGACTAGTCTTTCGGGACGAATCAGTTTTTGGCGTCGTTGCCGGAGAGAGGTGTACGATCTACACGTGGTGTTTGAAGTTAGTGCCTTGAAGATTATTTCTTTGAAAAATTTATTTTCGTACTTATTAAAAAATAAAAATCCAAAAATATTTTCCTTCTTATTTTATTTTTAATTTAATTTTTCCTTTTCTTTTTATAAATATTAAAAAAATGAAAAAAATATTTTTATTTTTATTATCTTTATGAAATTTAAATTTATTCTCCTTTATCCTCTTATTTAATTTAATTCTTATCTTCTTTACACCTTATCCGTTTAATTCTTTATATGCTATGTCTGACTCGGAAGCTTTAAATGAGCAAATGGCAAAACTTTCCCGAGCTTTGAATCAAATTGAAAGACAAATGTTATCTGGCCAATATCATTGCTAATGTTGTGGGGGACCCCGAAATGGTGGAAATTATCCCGAGTGTAGAATTGTAGGAACGGGAAACGGGTTTGTCTATGACTAAAAATCCTTATTCTTATAATGAAACACCTAATTTCTTTAACCAACCCCTATAACACCTAATTCATACACACTCGTGTGAGTCTTGTGGAGGGAACCCTCACCCGGGCTTTGATTGTCAAACATGGAACACACCCAATTATGATCGGGGTCCCTGTTACAATCAAGATTTTGGTTATAACCAACCTCCATATTATTCACCGAGTCAGCCACAACAGTTTGACTATTGTGAGGTCTGTGGATGTCCCCATTATAGCTCTGATTGTCAAACCAGGAACCAGCTTGTCTATGAGCCTTCTCCTAGTAACAATTATGACTTTCCTTGTTTTGACCAACCTCCATAGTGCCATATTGATCAGTCGCCCCCTCAGGATTTAGATTTTTATAGTCGTTTTAAGCTTTTACAAATGGAAATTGACCGTCGGTTTGAGGAAATGCTTAAGCCCATTCCACTTGTTGGCGTATGAGAACCTGAGGGGACTGATGATTACACGGGGGTGCCTTTTGACGATGAGCAAATTCTAAAATATTATAATATCGCTCAAGTCACACCTCTTGCATACACACCAACCCCACCTGTTTTAGCTACCATAGAGCTTTTAGACACCTTCTTAATGGGGGATGAGGTTATTAGCACTATTCCCGAATGGGAAAATGAAGAATTCATAAAGTCTAGTACTGATTTAAAGTATAGTATGCCTATTGATCAACCTCTACATTGTACTGATGTTTTGGAAGATACTATAGTAGATATCAACTTACCTTTAGGAGAGCATTTAGACACCCTCTTAACGGGGGATAGGGAAATTGACTTCAATCCTAGTAGCGACATAGAAGAACTAGAACATTTACTAGTCGATGACCCTGTCCCAGTCCCAAGGGTGTTTGATGAACCCTTAGGTCATTTTGATTCGATATCTAGATCATTTGATGTGACTTTCTCAAACCCTCTCTTCGACTTTAATGATGATTATACCTTATGTTATGATAATTCGCTTTTTGATACGGAGTTTGAGGACATTAGTAGTCTGGACCCCCTGAGTCGACTCCAGTTATTGATGAGTCTTTCTTACCAGTCCCACCGCTTCTCGATCCTAAGCAGACTTGCTTAAGAGATGTGGAAAGATTTGATCCTTTCTTCTCCCTAACACAGTCGGGTGATATGACGTGGGTGATGGAGAGACCTTCTTATAGATTTCCCCATATGCCATCAACCCGTCCTGCTGCATACTCACCTAAGGAGGTGAAGTATTGCTATTACCCTCCTCACCTCACATCGGGTGATGGATTAGACCATGGACCTAAAATGAAATAACTGTAGAGTCAAGCTTGAGACTCGAACAAAAACAAGTGCTTATCAGGAGGCAACCCGTGTTCTCTTTCTCTTTCTCTTTCTATCTTTCTTAGTAGTAATAATATATTAGTTTAGTAGTATTAATGAATACGTGTGGGGGTGTGCTTCTATCCTTGTTGTGTTTCGTGGTTATCTGTTTTTTCTTGCAGGATTCCCTATGATCTTGAGGACCTTCATGCTTGTTTTTAATCCTCCAATCATGTGGTCTCTGATTATTTTCATGATTATATCCTGGGAATTCTTAATCCTGATCATATATATATATGATTTTATTTCCCCTTTCACACTTGGAATTTTTTGCATTTGCCTTTTTCGTTCCTAAGTGTGGGGGTAAAACCCGACATTTTTGAACATTGAGGCCAATGTTCGATTCTAAGTGTGGGGGGATTTCTGTCGAAATTGATCATACATGTGCCTTGCTGTGTCCCTCGCAACCCCGTTTTAACCAAATTTTTGCTTTATTTTATATTAAAAAATTGATGATAAGAAAATAGAAAAATATAAAAATATAAAAATGTTAGTAATAAGTAGGCCCGTAGAACTAGGGATATTTTGACTTGACCGAGTTTTGCACTCTAGCTTTCCCCTTAGCTTTCGAGACTAAGCGTTTGCTAAACTTTAAAATTTTGCAAAGAACGAAAAATGATAGAGTTGAATATAAGTTAGATGCTAAGCGTGGAGTAGTTGGATCTCTTTAGAGCTCATAGAGGTTAATTGTGGCTTTTTGCTCCCACCAGCTTAATAAACGTTATATAATTGTTAAATAAATAAAGTTACTTTGGTTTTTGCGATTCTTAGTTTAAATCCCTTCGTAGAGATTCCTTCTGGTGAAAGTAAGGTACACATCGAGGTTCTGTCAGTGTTGTGGGGAAATAGGCTACCGGGTCTTGTCGGTTAGGACGCCCGATGTCTCGGAAGCTAAAAGACCACAGGACTTGAAATTTGGCTATAATAATAATAATAATAATGTAATAAACTGAAGCCGAAATAAGACCACTGTTTCTTGTCGGTTAGGACGCCCGATGTTGCAGTCGTTTAAAGGGTGGAAGTAATAATAATAATAATAATCCGAGACTGATAAAAGTTTACTGGCTCTGTCGGTTAGGACGCCCGATGTGTCAGTCTTCAAAAAGGTCGAGGAAATTACCGAGGTCGAAATAAGACTACTGGCTCTGTCGGTTAGGATGCCTGGTGTCAGTTGTTTAAAGGACTGAGGGATAATAATGTTTAAATAATAATAATAATAAAGCCAAATTTCGACTATGGGGTTATCTAAATAAATCCTCCATCTCTTGACTCGTAGTTGAGTTGTTTTGGATGAAATTAAAAGGATAACCCCTAAATTATGCGAAATTAGAACCTTAATGTGGACCTTATTCTCACCATATCGTCTCTTTAGGAAAGGATTTCAATCTAATTATTGTTTAAACCGGTTTACTTTATATTAATAAGGGCATAATTTATTTGTCAACAATAATAATAATAATAAATTCTGTAGAGGAAATTAGGAATAAGGGAGCGAAAAGTAGTTGCATTTACACAATTAGCATTTATGAGTAGTGTTAGCATCTAATATTATATTTAACTGTGATTTCATTTTAAGCTTAGTTTGGGATTGTGAAAATCAAGGATGACAAACTCCCGTTCTTTAAGCCTTTTAAATAAATTTTATAAAATTTTTATCTTTGTTTTTATTTATTATTTAATAAGTGGTAAAAACGGAGGCGCTTTCGAAATAAATGATTTTTGAACCTTTTTAATGGACATTTTCTGTTCTTATTTGATTGTGAGAGGTCATAAGTTAGGGGGTTAAATTATTTCTTTGCGAGCGTGTTTTGTTAACATTGCGTGTGGGGACCAGCAATGACTTAGTGTGGGGGAATTTGATGTGTGCTTTAACACACATCATTTATACATCAGAAAACACTATAAATCAGACTAATAACACTAAAATATGGAAAATTATAGTGCAAATATGTTTGTACTGTGTTTTTATGTCTTGCAGGTACTAAGGATTGAAAACGAAGCAAAAACAAGAATTTTTAGGGTTCGATTCAATCAAGTTTACTTATTATTCGAGATCAAGACGAAGTCAGAAAAATTCCCCGAGCATTTCATTGGAAAGAGCGCGAAAATTCGAGTCCGATGGTGCCTTCATCTTTTATTAGGCCGGCCCGACACCATTTATATGGGTCAAACCGACCCATAATTATTATTGCCCAAGTACAAATGAATAGAAGTGCAAGTTACACTTAGCCCATTTGTTATCGAGCCCAACTGTTATACAACCCATGCTACAAATGAAGTTTGAATCATTCGGTCCAAGAAAGAAAGTCAACAACCAGGCCCAAAGAAATGTGAAGCCCAAATTACCACAAAGGCCCAATAAAGAAATTTGATATCTCAATCTCAAATGAAATATATGTGCTGTGTGAATTGGTGCATGCTCACGTGAGCTTAAAATAAATCCAATAGGGCACGTGACCGCCCACTATCATTTTTGGACCAATGCTAATACGACACGTGGTCGGGCTTCTTTATCAATATTCTATCAGTGATTTAAAAAGTGCACGAGGTGTGAACGAGTAAATGGGACGCGTTTATTAAATGCAAGAATAAAGGACACGTGGCTTGCTTCCATTGATGGATCTATGCACTTTATCGCTAGCAGTCTAAGGAAGATTCCTCCAATCATTCGAAATTAATTGAGGCGGTGCGGAAATTTCATGGAAATTTCGTTATACACGCTCCCACACATGAATTTCCTTTTATGCCCTTGGCTCTTAGGTTTTGATTGGCTGGTGTACTGAAAGGACGAATTTACCCTCCCACACTTTTGGATATATAAATGAGCACGCAGATTGCATTTGAATTATTAGTTTTTAGATAAAAAAATAGTGTAGTGTAGATTTAGGAGTAGGAATAGAATAGTGTAGCTTATTTTGAGATTATTGTAAAAGCTTTTATAGCTTATCTAGCTTATTGTAGTCAACTCTTTTTAGCTTATTAATGAAGATGTTTGTGATGGATGTTACTTGAGCTTATTCTTTTTCTAATCCTCTATTTTCTTTTCTTTTCTTTTAAAGCTTATTTTGGCTTATTGCTTAAAAGCTTATTATCACTTAATCGAATAAGATCCTATAGCTTATTCGAATAGCTAATAAGCTATCAATAAGCTATCAAAGCTATTCGAATAAGCTAATAAATAGCTTATTTCATCTTTTATTTTTAGATCTAGCTTATTCCATTTAGTTTTCAAATAGATCTAGTTTTTATAACAGTTTTAAAATAGCTTATTATTCTAGATCTATTAGCTTTTAGCTTTTCTATTTTCAAAATACTTAATATTTTGGAATTAAATTTTTTTAGCTTATAGTTTATTTATCCTAATCTCTTGCTTTCTTGTCTTATCTCTAATTTCATCTTTTCATCATATAAGGTCGGAGCTTAAGGGTCTTATAAGGTTGATAAATAGATAAAGTTTTGATCTTTATGGTTTTTATGAAAGTAATTAGTAGATAAAGTTGACACCTTTACTCGCTAATTAGTGAAGTAGAAGCTTTTAAAGTGATAAGCTTATTTGTTTATTAAGTTTGTAAGATCGGGTGGTTTTATATCATTTCGGTTCATCATTCGATTCTATCCTCTTTCTCTTTTCAATCATAGTAGTTTAGATTAATTTAGCTTAAATTGATTATGTTTGCTTATTTGTTTCTTAATATGCTTAGTTAGTAGTTTTCTTATATGCTTGCTAAGTGGTAAATTGTTTTAGTGAATTAAGTGTGATTAATAAAAAAGGGAAAATATTGGTTAGTGATTTTTATATTACTTAGATTATTGTTTTGGTTATTCGAGCGGGCAAAAGCCGTAAGAATAATTAGGCATTAATTTAGTAATCGATATCTTAATAAAAGCTGTTTTCAATATAAGCCAACGTTGTGATAAGATAATTTGTTAGAAAGATATTGATTCATCGATAAGGACTTAATTGTATATTTAATTCACACTTAGGATCTAATCAATTCACTTAGCAAGCATATCTTTTATTATACACCTCTTCGTTTATTAGCTTGCTTATTGTCATATAGTTTTATATAGTTTATTTTTATTATATACTTAGTTTAAAAACCACAAACCAAAATATTTGTCATTCAAGCATCAAACAAAACATTTTCGTGGATTTCAAATTCATCCCTCGTTGGAACACGACATCCGGAGGATAAACTATTACTTTTCCTAAAGTAATTTTCATCCGACGTGATTATTATATATTATATTACTCGACTAGTCTTTCGGGACGAATAAGTTTTTGGTGTCGTTGCCGGGAAGAGGTGTACGATCTACACGTGGTGTTTGAAGTTAGTGCCTTGAAGATCCTTTCTTCGGAAAATTTATTTTCGTACTTATTAAAAAATAAAAATCCAAAAATATTTTCCTTCTTATTTTATTTTTATTTTTATTTTTATTTTTCCTTTTCTTTTTATAAATATTAAAAAAAATGCAAAAAGTATTTTTATTTTTATTATCTTTATAAAAATATAAAATATTCTCCTTTATCCTCTTATTTCATTTAATTCTTATCTTCTTTACCCTCTTATCCGTTTAATTATTTATCTGCTATGTCTGACTCGGAAGCTTTAAATGAGCTACTGGCAAAACTTTCCCGAGCTTTGAATCAAATTGAAAGACAAATATTATCTGGCCAATGTCATTGCTCATTTTGTGGGGGACCCCGAAATGGTGGAAATTGTCCCGGGTGTAGAATTGTAGGGACGGGAAATGGGTTTGTCTATGACCAAAATCCTTATTCCTATAATGAAACACCTAATTTCTTTAACCAACCCCCACAGCACCCGATTCAGACATACTCGTGTGAGTTTTGTGGAGGGAACCCTCACCCGGGCTTTGATTGCCAAACAGGGAACACACC
Organism: Tanacetum coccineum; assembly: GCA_026074375.1. Taxonomy (NCBI): domain Eukaryota; kingdom Viridiplantae; phylum Streptophyta; class Magnoliopsida; order Asterales; family Asteraceae; genus Tanacetum; species Tanacetum coccineum. The sequence continues at coordinate 23,155 of BQNB010081418.1, forward strand.
CAATTACGATCGGGGTCCCTGTTACAATCAAGATTTTGGTTTTAACCAACCTCCATATTATTCACCGAGTCAGCCATAACAGTTTAACTGTTGTGAGGTCTGTGGATGTCCCTGTTATAGATCTGATTGTCAAACCAGGAACCAACTTATCTATGAGCCTTCTCCTAGTAACAATTATGACTTCCATTGTTTTGACCAACCTCCATAGTTCCATATTGATCAGTCGCCCCCTCAGGATTTAGATTTTTATAGTCATTTTAAGCTTTTACAAATGGAAATTGAGCGTCGGTTTAAGGAAATGCTTAGACCTCTAGAGCCCATTCCACTTGTTGGCATAGGAAAATTAGAGGGGAGTGATGATTACACGGAGGTGCCTTTTGACAATAAGCAAATTTTAAGACATCATAATACCGCTCCTGTCACACCTTCGCTACTTGCATACACACCAACCCCACCTGTTTTAGCTACCATTGAGCCTTTAGACACCTTCTTAATGGGGGATGAGGTTATTAGTACTATTCCCGAAAGGGAAAATGATGAATTAATAAAGTCTAGTGTTGATGATCTTGTCCCAATCCCAAGGGAGTCTGAGTTAACATTGGATAGTACTGATTTAAAGTGTTGTATGCCTATTGATCCACCTCTACATTGTACTGATGTTTTAGGAGATACTATAGTAGATATTAACTTACCTTTAGGAGAGCAATTAGACACCCTTTCAACGGGGGATAGGGAAATTGACTTCAATCCTAGTAGGGACATAGAAGAACTAGAACATTTACTAGCCGATGACCCTGTCCAAGTCCCAAGGGTGTTTGATGAACCCTTATGTCATCCTGATTCGATATCTAAATCATTTAATGTAACTTTCTCAAACCCTCTCATCGACTTTAATGATAATTATACCTTATGTTATGTTAATCCGCTTTTTGATGAGGAGTTTGAGGACAAAAGCCGTAAGAATAATTAGGCCTTAATTTAGTAATCGATATCTTAATAAAAGTAGTTTTCAATATAAGCCAACGTTGTGAGAATATAATTTGTTAGAAAGATATTGATTCATCGATAAGGACTTAATTGTATATTTAATTCACACTTAAGGATCTAATCAATTCACTTAGCAAGCATATCTTTTATTATATACCTCTTCGTTTATTAGCTTCCTTATTGTAATCTAGTTTTATATAGTTTATTTTTATTATATACTTAGTTTAAAAAACAAAAACCAAAATATTTGTCAATCAAGCATCAAACAACACATTTTCGTGGATTTCAAATTCAACTCTCGTTGGGACACGACATCCGGAGGATAAATTATTACTTTTCCTAAAGTAATTTTCATCCGACGTGATTACTATATATTATATTACTCGACTAGTCTTTCGGGACGAATCAAATTTCTAAACATAACAGTACCGTAACACCATAACATACCTTCTGAAATGATTTTCATCAAGCTCTATCATTTGAATACTCGGCTTGTAATCCCTGTAAAAGAAACTTTCAGTGTGTTTAGTTACAATAAGAGATACCCTTCTATTGAATGGATTTGACCATTTATATATACGATTGCGTAAAAGAGAACACTATAAAGTTTAACATAAGTTGTTCATCTTGATCAAAGCATACAAAGTTCAACCAAAATAAGATGAGCTCAAATTTCAGATACTTACTTCTTAAAAGGAGTACACGTTGCAAAGCACGACTGCCACACGACCTCACGAACATGTCACAACTTACATTAACTCCAAGAATAAAGTCAGCTACAACATTCCAAGGTCACTCAACTTTATGGCTGCAAAAAGAGTCAAAAATTACATTAGCAACTTGCCATAACCTCATTACCCTATACTGTGTAGCATCTCAATAAATTAGAACTTTATGTTAGACAACACATCTCATATAATAAAAAAAAGATTATATACAAGTTAAGTACTAATCTCGTCGCTACAATGGCATGTCCATATTGCATCTCAGGTCCAAAATATGTATGGCTCCAAAGCATATAAATATTATAATGACAACTACAACAGTTTGAGGCCAACCATTCTTCAAGGCGGCAATAACAAATAAAGGTAGCAAGGATGTACACATAGCTTAATTTACAGCCCGCAATGATGTTTATAGTCATAAAAGGGCTTTCAGACATGTTTTTTTGCTGACGTATAAGGATGTTTATACATGATGTTTGCTGTGATATAAGGGGTGTTTGGTTATTGTTGTTGTGATGTTGGTAGTATCAAATAGGTTGTTTGGACATGATGTCTGCTGTCATAAAAGGGGTGTTTGGTTTGCATAAGCCATAGAATGAATTAAAAAATTTAATAATTGGCAATGGTTGATAATTCATGAATCTGCAACATTGTCACCAAATATCGTATCAGTAAACAACAATGTAAACAGCTAAAATGAGATCCTATAATTATTTCGATCTATCTTTTATAAATAAAATAGAGCATTAACATGAACCTTCATGATAGACGAAAACTAACACGTGAAATCCATATCATTTTCCATTCACTTTATGTTGTTCGCCTTTCGTTACATTTTTATCAAATGAAATAAACGTAGATATCGGTTGCAGACACACGCATGCTAAGATTTTTTTAACAGATAAATTTATAAAATTTTCAAGATGATCTGAAATGGTACCTCAAGCACTATAGTCCCGAGGAAATAATAGAAAGAAAGTTTTGTCGAGGTTCATTTTGTTTGTTTCTGAAGTATAAACTCTGCCCTGTAATACACCAACATAGATCGCGGTCTTAATTCCAAGATAACATGACTAGGACATTGCAATACTATTGTAGTGTAAAGAATTTTTATTAAAAGCAGGCCACTCAAAGAGTCAGAGAGAGACAAATCGCCTCTTAAGTGTCTTATGTGCTTTTCCGTTCTAGCTACAAAAGACCGAAAAAGAAAATGAAAAAAGATGTCAAATATGGTTATAACGTTATTGCATAACACAAAACCAATAATAATAACGTATAAAAAGATAAGTAAGATCATACCCACTGAAAAAACAAAACCTTTGTTTGTTCATTAGGTTATTAAGACTTCATTAGGTTATTAAAGAAAACACAATCGCTCCAAAACATATATGAACAAACAATTTAAAACAATCAAAATGAATCTAAAAAACAACAATCATCAAAGAACGAATTTACCTCTAGTTGATTTTGGTAGAGTTTAAGTACGAATATTTTGGCAAGCATCTAAGCTAAAAAAAACTTGAATTTAACCACATAAAAACCATCATTGCAATATCGCTGTGTGTCTGAGAAGCATTAACATAATCTTCCTCTTGAAAATAAGAAACTCTTTCAATGATAATACATGCGCTTCCTCGTCATCGTACGAAGCCTGAATTTCATCATCCAATTTGCATTCCATTAAGTAACTTGTTAGTTTCCCTGTCAAAATAGCCCAATAGTTAATTACACGATTACATACTCATATAATATTTTGAGTATAAATGCAAAAAGACGGCTATGTGTGCAACAATGCTAACTTATCCATGTAACAAAAAGATACGATAACCTATTAAGATCTTAACATAAACTTACCCAAACACCTCGTTAGTATTTCTTTATTGGAACAAATTTTTAAACCAAGCAAGCTGCAAGAAAAAAGCAAGCACTATAACAACCATGAATTCTGATGTGTGCTTAAACACACATCATTTATAACTCGGAAAACACTATAAATCGGAATAATAATGTAACAACCCGAGTTTCACGACGCGTATGACGATCGCGAATTCGACGTCATAATTATTATTTTATAAGTTCATGTGAACGAACGTCGACATTTAAAATTTTATTTGTCGTAATTAATTATTTTCGTATTTTAATACGATCGGAAATTTAAAATATTTATTTTTGACGTTTCGAGAGTCAACGTTTGACCGCGCGTTCGTTAATCGTTTTAAGTATCGTAAAAATTTACGACGCGACTCGTTATTATTTTTAAGATCGTAAATTTATGATTTTTATGAATGTCGTCATTTTGTCCCTTGTCTTGAGCCAGACTTGCGTTTTAAAGTATATACATCTCATTAAATGTTTTAAATTAAACTTAGTGTGACGGAATAAAAATATTTACGAAAGTGTTCTAGCCCGAGCCTATGGCCGGTTATAAACACGAAACAAACATCCTTGTATTAATTTTGCTAGACCTTGGAGAAGGGAGGAATGAAAGTGTCAAAATTTCAAAGTCATTTTCTATATAAGAACACATACACACATGTTATTTCCTTTTACAAAACTTGGTCTCTTCCTCGCCCGCTTTGAAACCCACGACTGGCCACCCCTATACATCACCATCGCCACCGATTTAGCCACATGCAATACGATCTAATTATAAATTATTAATCCTTGTGTCGAGGCCTACGTTTCCATATAAGAAAAACATACACGCAATGGGTTTTGAAGAAAATGTATTTTCGGTTTGGCTCATGATGTTTCAAGCTAGGAGAGTATTTAAAAGGGTTAGATTAGTGATATGATCAAGCGGGTTTTGTCGAAAACGGTTCGGATCTCTCGATTGGGTTGCGTCCGCGGGTTCGAACCACAAGGAGGCCGAAACCAACACCTTGTGTGTTGTTGTGAGTATTTTTAATTTCATTTATTTCGTTGTTTTCGTGTTTCGAATAATTATTGAGTGTTGCATGTGATGAAATCCGTGGGTTCTTGCGTTGTTTAGTTTAGAAATGATATTGGATGACAAAAATAGTCTAGTAGAAGTTATTTTGATAGATATTAGAAGTGAAAAATGTTGTTTAAATGGGTTTTTAAAAGTGTAAATTCGTGCAGAAAGTTGGGCACGCAAAACGAGGTACCGAGATTTTGTGAGATTAATTTTTGATTAAAGATATGATGAGCTTCTTAGTACGATCATTGTTTGATATAAGTAGAGTTCTAACTCCTATAACGAAACGTTACGGCGAAAAAAATTTAGAAAAACTTGTTACTTGCAATAGCTATTTATGCTTATTTTAGTTTGCTGATTTTTCTTGGATTTTCTGACGGCCGTATTTGGGGCACTTTCGAGTCCGTGGTTTTTTTTGGCCTTCCGGCGAAACGCGAAAACTGTCCGGAATGATGTATAAAATCTCTTTTTGGTCAAAGTCACGAAAACGTAATATAGCGCGTCAAAACCGATGGTCAAACTGCTGCGTTTTTATTAAAATACAAGTTTTTCCTTTGCAGAAAACTGCAGGGCATTTTGGTCATTTTCTGTCAAGATTCAGGTCTCGGCTAAAACTAAAAAGTTGTTCGGAATATCGTTTTACATAAAATCTCTCGAGCAATAACGGGTCAAACCCCATGGTCAAAGTCTGTTACTAAAATAGTCAAAGTTCCTGCAGATTCTTGCAGGGGTGTTTTGGTCATTTTCTATCGAGTTCTGGGTCTCGGCTAAAACTAAAAAGTTATCCGGAATATTGTTTCGCATAAAATCTCTTTTATGTCCTAGTTGTGAAAATGTGATCTAGTGGGTCGTTTTAGTCGGGTCAGACTTAGAAAAATAAATATATAAAAGTCAAACATAAAAGTCAAAGAAGACTTTAATAAACTTTAACGTGTTGTGAAGGTGATATCGATTAATAAAGTAATACCGATTAATATACTACTATAAGTAATTATTTTGAGACCGTTGGTCGAGTCTAAAAACGAAAAGTCTAAAAATAGTAACTTTCTAAAAATAGAAAGTTTCCTAAAATAGAAAGTGGTCGGTTAAGTGATGTACAATATAAAATAAGAGAATGATCGTAATCTAATAATGTGTGGTTTTAGGATCTAAGACGCAAGTGGATTTCTCATCACATGTATGAATTAATATATATATACTATATATGATTTTGTTGATACGATGAACGCATCGTTGATTATACTTTTCGATATAGTAATCGAACGACTCTAATTATAGGTCGTGATCGCGTTTGTGGATTTTCATGCTAGACTTTATTGTTTAATCATCGGCTTTTGATCAAGGTGAGTTCATAGCCTCGCTTTTAAAGTTTTCAATGTTTTTAACTCCGCGAGGAGGATATATTGCTTGTTTTGTGAAATGGAACGCAAACTGTTTTGATACTTGAATATGATACCTTCACTACTGAGTATATGCCTTTTTGTTGTGTGACCCTTAGTTACCATGTGTTGGTGAACGCTAATGCATTAAATAGATCTATTGGGTTTGACAACCCTGTCCGGGGTTTGAATCCGTTGGGACCACCCTGTCAAACGGATATTTTGTGGTTAGTATTAGGATAAGTGGCATACTTCTCGAACATAATTTCGTCCTACGGGAATGAATGTGTTAAGTTTCGGTACACGGGCTCCTTAGTTGGAAATCAATATTTGTATAACTTGACTTACGAGCCAATGTTATATGTTTTGTTGAACCAAATTATGCGTTCTAACTATTATTTGTAAACTCTATTAATTCACTCAACATTTTGTTGATGTTTTTAAGTA
>BQNB010081419.1:0-29630 GCA_026074375.1 Tanacetum coccineum
TCGGTTACGTGTATCGGGCGAAAGCCCAAGTAATCCCAAGCCCGGCCCGTAGAATTACTAAAGGCATGAAAGCCTTTTAGTTTTGATACATATACACCTCCTCAAGGAAAGTGAGGGGGGTTGGTCATTTGTAACTTACACATTTTGCAAGTAAACAATCTTATTCTCTCACTTTCTCTCTCTACAATTCTTCTTATCTTCTTCCTTAATTTCTTGTTCTTAATATGAAGTGAAGTGATTTCTTGATTCTGACAAAGTTCCTGTAGACGTGGGAAGTTGGCCATTGTTTTTTATTGTTGTTGATCGTGGAGTGTTTGGTTTGAAAATGAAGTTGGGTAAGAACACTTAAATAGCAAAAAATAACTTAGATTGGTGGTAAAACAGGGAATCTAATAATTAGACATCTAAGATACGACGGCTCGATGGCTGACATCCACTAGGATCTATGAAACTTTCATTAGTTAGCACTGTCATTACACGCATGGTCCCTTAACCATCTTCCTTTGGAAGACATGTGGAAGGCGGGAAAGGATAATAGACCATACTAACCTTAGGGACCAACGGTGCAACATAAACTCTTTAGGGTCCACGTGTCGAATACTAACCTTAGGGACCAACGGTGCAACTTTTACTCTATATTTTCCACGTGTGTTCTAAATTCCCAAGTTTAAATTTACCCACGCAGTAATCTTAACATCAAAAAGTATTATAGCAACAATACAATCAAATAACAGCATAAAATTAACCAACCATGATATATTAAGAAGATGGTTCTTTGAATAACATTATGGACATTCCCCAAAATCTAATACAACAATAGTAAAAGATCGACACAAACAAGACTCCTACAAAGATTGATTTTCTCAATCAAAGCAATCTTTCTTGACACCTGCCGATATTTTTCTAAAATCACTTTCCTAATCTCCAACAACTGAATAAGATCTTGTTTTTTATCCTCGTTTAGACACTCCAGAATCTTGTACCTCTTGGCTGATGGACACAAACCCTCCAGTTCAGTTATAGACAGTTGCCTTTCGTTTGTACGCTCCAGCAACTCAACCCATAAGTTGTCGAGACCACTTGCAAACGCAAGATCTCTCGCATTCTCACGATCACAGTACACCAACATCCCTTCAAATAACCCCCTAGAATTAGCAGCTATCGCAAGTTCATCTAGTCTTGGGAAGTAAGCCATTTTTTGTTTATTGGGATTTTGGTTTGAAGGTGTTTATTGAGTTGAAATTGTTTCTGGGTTTGAAACGATTGAGAGTATCACCCTTAAATATCAACAAATAATTAAATGCAATTGACTGTAATAATGAGTTGCGATGCATCTGACTGTTTCTTACACGGCTCGATACATCGCATTAAATTTGTAGAAGTTGCGAGAAACAATACGGTATGGAACACTAAGTTCATGGACCAAGTATGCAATAATATAAATAACTTTAGGGACGAACGATACATCGTAACTCTTCATATTAACTGGTGATAATGAAACGTAATGACCGTTAGGGGTTAAGAAACATCATAACCCTAAACACAAAACCGTATATAAATAAACACACTAGATCACAGGGTTCATCTTCCAAAACAAACATGAAGCGCAAACGCATATAAACTTCAAAAATTAAACTTGAACGTTCACACATAGGTGGTCATTTACAAGAACTATAACAAGCCACAAAATTCAAAAATTATGCTCTTGTGTGGGTTGTACAAATGGAAAGGGAGGTTGCGAACGACAATCAAATAGCACAAAAACTGTTGGGTGTTGTGAAAAATGTTGAGAAAAGTTTGAAAAAAAGGCGGGGAATTATTGAAGAGTTAAAGGTTAAAACGGGTATGCGTGCATGTAAAGCTGTTACTTTTTACAGGGAAGTTGAACATCGCGAGATGGAGATGCGCCAACAATTAATGCTGCACATCAACGAAACTCATATGCGTGCCTTTGAAAAAAGAAATTTATTGAAGCCATGAAGAAACTTTAAATGGATGATGTTGTAATTATATTGTGTTTTTTGTTGTTCTTTCTTATGTTATTGACAGTAAAGTAATAACTTTTACAGCATTGCATAGGTTTGTGTTGTAATCAGCATTGAGTCCTTTTGTATGTTGATGTTTGGATAAGTTAGACTTTTACAAATCAATCTGGATTAGGAATCAACAGGGGATATTTGATTATCCGTCCTTCCATTTGATCAACTTGAGTAGTTTAAAAAAAATACTACTTTGACTACTACTTAATCAACAGCATAACAAACAATACAAATCATTTGAAAATCTTATAATATAGTAACAAACATAATCTCTAAATCACATACTCAAACAACGAATATACATGTAAACCACCAGAAACCAAATACCAACCAAAACCTAATCTAGTCTCCCTAAATTCATCTTACTAACAAAGGTATGTTTCTCAAGAACACTAAGATGGGATTCATTCACCATCATCTGGAGACGCGTCATCTTATACAACTCACGCTTTTGTCCACGTTTGAACAAACGAACAGTTTCCTTCGCCACATCTTTACAACTTAGCCGCTCAACCTCCTTTACCACGTCTTTACTTTCTTTAACAAAGTTAAATACCTCCTCACATAGATCTCTAAACTTCTCCTCAAGCATCAACTCAGTCTCCACTTGTCTCTTGATTAAGACTAGCAATTGATCATCAATTTCAATAACCTTTGCATCCTTTGCACAGTTCATTTTTTTCTGAAAAAAAGAGTAGTAGTTATTTATAGGGTGGCAATCGGTTTTATGACAAGTTGGGTGGAAAACGGAATAAGAATAGGCGAGAATATATATACGGGAGGGAAAAAAGACGTGAGGGACCAAACGCGAAAACGCTAAACGATAAAAAACTGGAACAGTAAACGCTACTGTAGTAAACTAAGGGTGAGGGACCAACGACGCAACCTAAAATATTTGTGAAATGACGATTCTGCCCTTCAACAAAAGGGCGACGTGGCAAGTATAACGACGGAGATAACCGTCGTTACACATAACAGGGCCTCAGAGACCAAACGGTAACTACAGTGTCAAATAGAAACCCCGTATGAGAGTCCCCGTTATCTGAGATCCAAACAGGCAAACGGGGTGGAGTTTGAAGACGAACAATGTAATTTACCCAAATTGAATTTATGTTTGATATACACGAAGGAAAGAAATCAGACAATATTATGTTAATATAAAAGTCTGAAAGACAAAATTTCCTTTCCTTCCTATAAGATATATTTCCAAAGAAAACAAAAAATTCCAAAATTGCAATAAGATCTAATCCGGGGGTTGATTTTTCTTGGCCAATAGGAATCTTCCTTGTCTGTGCGTCTCTCTCTAACTATTCTACAAAACCACACACAAATCTCGTTTGGTCTGTTTATATAATGCGGAAATTCGTAGCTCAAAAAGCCAAAAGCTTATTGTCAAACGCAAACGCTTCTCCTCGTCTTTTAAATCCACATCATCATCACCTTTCCTCCTCCTCAAGTTATTATAACCATTTAAGATTAGCTCGATTATTTACAACATCTTCGATGGCTTCTAATCAGTCAACTCCTCCTGTTACCGTTGATTCACTTAATCCTAAGGTCCCTTTTATTATTTTTTTTATATCTTTTTACTTAAGCTTTTTTTACAACTCTTTACTTTTTATATTTTATTAACTAGTTTGTAGATACATCTTAAAAAGGATTTAAGCTTTTTTGAGTGTTTGGATGATGAAGAAGAAGAAAACTGTTTATGTTTGTATAAAAAGCAGTTTCAGATCATTTTACTAATAAGCTGTTTTTAAGCTGAAGCTATTAAATACGGAGTGAGGGGGTGTTTGTTTCGGCTTATTTGTGGGCTTATGAGCTTATTTGGTTTCGGCTTATATGTGGGCTTATGAGCTTTTTTGATTTCGGCTTATATAACATAAGCCCCAATTTTCTTGCTTATTTTGAGACTTGTGGGCTTATATAAGTTTATTACGATATGATTAACTTACAGCCCATGTCTCAATATAAGCCAAAAATTGGGGCTTATGTTATATAAGCCGAAATCAAATAAGCTCATAAGCCCACATATAAGCCGAAACAAACACCCCCTAAGTATACAAACATCTGCTTACTTTTTAATAACTTTTTTCCAAAAAATGTTTGGATGAAGAAAAGTGCTTATTCTTCACTTGTTCTTATCAAAGCTAATTTAATAATTGTTTACTTGTACTTTTATTATTTTAATCACTAGTTTGAAGATGGATAGATCTACCATGCATTAAGTGGCTGTTTCGGTTTCATTATTTTATCTATGATGATCTGCTTATTGCGTCTTAAAACAACATATAAGCTGTTTGGATGAAGAAAAGTGTTGATAGTTGTTGGTATGTGTAGTATTTTGCAGTGAAATAAGCATTATGTTAGTGATAAGCTGTTTCAGATTGCTTATATTTAACTCATTTTATTGGTAGATGTATAGATTACAAGTTAAAAAAGTAAGCTGAGGTGGTGTTTGTTTAACCTTATTTGTGAGCTTATTTGATTTTCTGGCTTATTTTGAGATTTATCGGCTTATTATGATCTAATAAATCTATATAAGTCTCAAAATAAGCTGGAAAATCCGGCTTATGAAATATAATCCCACAAATTAGCTTAAACAAACACCCCCTGATTATAAGAACAAGTTTTTAAATAAGTATACAAACACTTGCTTATTCTAACGGATATTGTTGGTGAATTTATAAATAAAAACCTAATTAAGCTGTTTATACTATATATTAAGGTGATGATTATCTGCTTATTAAGCACAAGCTGTTTAAAATAACTAAATTATGAGCACCTCCTTATTTGTTTATTTGTTAATGAGTCATGATGAGGGTACTTTATATAAGAATATGGATTTGTATAGTTATCAATGGGGGAAAAGGTAGTGGATAATTTTTGTTTATGCATAAGTTGTGATTTAAAATATGATTCAAAAGCGTCATTAAAGCATATATAACTTTTATAAAAAAAATACTAATTACTATTGGGTGTTATCAATTGAGATTTTATTTGTTTTAGTAGGAGTGTTTTCATAGTGATACGGATTATCGCTTATGAAATTATTTGATTATTTTAATTAGTTGTCTGATTGTGATTATCTGATTGTTTAAGGCTGTTTTACATTTGTTTTAGATATGAATAATTTATAAGGTGTCATCACTAATGGTTGAGCTTGTGTAAAGTTTTGTTATGTGGTGTTTGGGATAGTTTTTTGGTAGTCGTTAGTTATCATATAATCGTGTTTTCAAGTCATGCATTATTACTTTTTGATGTTTGGGTAATTGGACTAATTTGGACATAGTGGTTAGTTAGCGACAAATAATCAAATTTGGATACTCAGTTATGCATTAGCTTCAAAAAACTGAATTTAATTATTTGCACAGTTAAATCCTTTACATGTAAATCATTAAACAAGAGGCTTTCTCAAACAATCAAACAACATCTATCTCTTACAAAACAGTTTTGTTACGACTGATTAACTGATTATTAGCTAGAATGACCTTTGTACTGACATTTTTACCCTTTATTGGCAGGTCTTAAAATGTGAGTATGCTGTACGTGGTGAAATTGTCACACTGGCTCAGGTATTATAGTGAATCTCTTCTGTAATCTGAGTATGATTAGCCAATCATAATGTTCTAGACTACTATAAGGTGAAATCACTTTCTAATGTTTCTACTTTTTTTCACTACAGAATTTGCAGCAAGATTTGAAAGCAAACCCGGGCACTCATCCTTTTGAGGAGGTATTATTTTCCTCGCTGCTTTCTTTATATTCTGTTAGAAAGTTACAGATTCTGTTTCAGTGTTGATATCCTTCAATTGTTTGCAGATAATTTACTGTAACATTGGAAATCCACAATCTCTCGGTCAACAACCGATCACTTTCTTCAGAGAGGTTCTTGCACTATGTGATCATCCCACCATATTGGACAAGAGTGAAACACAGGGTTTGTTTAGGTACTGATACATTTAAACGACTCTGAATATTGTAGATTTTTCTTAGTTTTTATATGTATTCTAGCAACTTAATGTGCATCATTTATCTCATTACGTCTCGTTTCTTACTGTGACTTTGTGTAAACTCTTGCAGTGCGGATTCCATTAATAGAGCATGGGAGATCCTTGATCAGATCCCTGGAAGAGCTACTGGTGCATACAGTCACAGTCAGGTAAAACTGCCGTCTGTTTGCAATTTTATAATACCATATGTTTATTTTGGATACAAAATGTTTTAAGCACATCATGGACCGTGATTTAAGGCTAATGACATGTGTTTTGTAATTGTCATCAGGGTGTTAAGGGATTGCGTGATACCATTGCTGCTGGTATTGAAGCTCGCGATGGTTTTCCTGCTAATCCAGACGATATTTTCTTGACAGATGGTGCAAGTCCAGCGGTATAAATATCTCTTTTCTGTGCTCTTATTGTTTTGCTAAATAGAATAGATTTTATTAGTGGAACTGGAACATATTGTATTATCTCTGTATACCAGGTCCATATGATGATGCAGTTACTTATAAGGTCAGAGAGTGACGGAATCTTCTGCCCAATTCCTCAGTATCCTCTTTACTCTGCTTCAATCGCTCTTCACGGTGGCACTCTTGTATGTGCTTATGTTCCTGAAACTAATTCCCAAGTTATTGCACATCCTTCAGTTCTTTGTTACTCTATTGGAATGCTAAATTATTGCTCAATAATGATTTTCAGGTCCCTTACTATCTTGATGAAGCAACAGGGTGGGGACTAGAGATTTCTGAGCTTAAAAAGCAACTGGAAACCGCACGATCAAAGGGTATTACTGTCAGGGCTTTGGTTGTGATTAATCCAGGAAACCCGACTGGCCAGGTAAATATTGTTCTCTCGAAGATCACTAATTAATGTATTCTCTCATTTTTCTGATAGTTTTTTAAAATGTTTATCTAGGTTCTTGCTGAGGAGAACCAACGCGATATTGTTGAGTTCTGCAAGAAAGAAGGTTTGGTTCTTTTAGCAGACGAGGTATACCAAGAAAACATCTATGTCCCTGAGAAGCAATTTCACTCTTTTAAGAAAGTGTCTCGTTCAATGGGATATGGTGACAAGGATATCCCCTTGGTTTCTTTTCAATCCGTGTCTAAAGGTAGATTTTTGTAAACACAATGCTACATGGCAATGACACGTTTCATGAGAAATTTTGAATTTGACTAATAGTTGCTGCTTTTCAGGGTATTATGGTGAGTGCGGGAAAAGAGGTGGTTACATGGAGGTCACTGGTTTTACTCCCGAGGTTAGGGAACAAATTTACAAGGTGTCATCTGTGAATCTTTGCTCAAATATTTCTGGTCAAATTCTTGCAAGTCTCGTCATGAGCCCTCCAAAGGTATTCGCTGCTTCATATATTACAATCTATTTGGTTTGGCGTTATGATTATAAGCTAATATGTGCATATATGCAGGTTGGAGATGAATCATACGATTCCTACTTTGCTGAAAGAGATGGCATCCTGCAATCACTAGCAAGGCGTGCAAAGGTCAGTTCAGATCAGCAAACTTACAGATTAGTATTGCTTTATAATGATCAGTTGTTATGTTGAGGAAAATTATTGATAATTTGTTCTTAATCATTGAACCATAGACATTGGAAGATGCGCTGAACAGCTTAGAGGGTATTACTTGCAACAAAGCGGAAGGTGCAATGTATCTTTTCCCACGCATTCAACTACCAAACAAAGCCATAAAAGCAGCAGAAGAAGCTAAAAAGGCACCGGATGCATTTTATGCTGCTCGTCTTCTGAATGCAACTGGTATCGTTGTGGTTCCTGGTTCTGGTTTTGGTCAGGTTAGATTTTTTTAGTGGTATTGTATTTGAATTCTTTTAGGCATTTAAATACCATCTTACCTTCTCATATGTCCAGTATTAATCATTGTAAAGTACTTATCTTTGTACATTTTGGTCATTAAAAATAGTTTTGGGTTGTATTGTGAACTCTTAACATTTTTTCAGTAAAACTTAACATTATATATAATCTTAGATGCTTATACATAGCTCTAAAAATATCATTTTAAAAAAGCTGTTTTTAAGGATTTTTTTTTTGGCTACAAAACGACTCCCAACATCATTCTTGTTGACTCGGATGGGAGTCATGGGACAAAAAAAGAGAACAAAATGGCTAGACGACTAAACTGGGACAAATGAAAAAAAATTGTTGGCAAGAAACTTTAAATGCTATTTAGGTTGAATTGGCATAGTGGTTATGCTATTTTTTATACAGCTGTTGGTCAAGTGATATAATGTTATTGGTTTGTTTCCAACAGGTGCCTGGAACATGGCATTTTAGGTGCACAATTTTACCACAAGAGGAAAAGATTCCGGCCATAGTTTCACAGTTGACTGAATTCCACAAGAAGTTCATGGATGAGTTCCGTGATTAAGCAGATCCCCAGAGTTTGTTATTGCTTCCTTTATTATAAGCGGTTTTTTTGCTAGTGACAAACAGGCCTAGGTGAAATTTGTAATAAAAGGTCAAACACCATTTACAGCTTTGCTTATTTCTTAGCTGCTTGCGGAAATTGTGAAATGGATTGCTGTTGCCTTAACAGAATATATATTAGCACTAGTAAAAGCATTTTGGAATCCATCTTGGTACTTAAAATTGTTCTTTCTTAGATGTGCAACTTATTTAATTTCGCGCTTGGTTATTTAGTTTATTTTTTCAGTTCAGTTAGCCTTGTACAACTGTACAAAACCAGATCATATCACATTTTACCAGAACAATTTTTTATGCGAGAATGCGTGTACTGAAAACCCGATCTTCATGTACCGCTTTTGAACAAGTTTGAAATTGGACCGTACAGGTACTGAAAGTTTTAGTAAATGAGTACTCGAGAAGGTCTACAGTACCGATCATTGATCCAGTTCAGTATAAACCACCTTGCTAGTTATTTTAACTTAGGGTGCGTTTGTTTGCTCATTTTTTGAGCCCAGATTTAGGCTGAGTCCTAATTTCATTCGTTTGGTATATGGGTTTTGATTTAAGAACTTGTACATGGCTCACAAAATGCAAAGAAGTCGTGTATAGTGGGATTTCTCTTTCACACAATGGTTTTAACATATCACTCTCTCTCTCTCTCACATAGTTCTAATTTTAAATAATAATTTTATATATTTATAAACCAATTAACTCGAGTAAAAAAACCGTTTTCACCCAGACATTAGTACCACACCAGTCACATATCTAATCATACCGTACAAAAAAACATTTTTTTTCTCCCTATAATCATTACTGTGTTCCATAACGTGTATCCCCGGTTACAGGACGGTATTGTTTATCGGTGTCAAGGTTTCACTCACTTAGTAGTATTTGAAATACAAAGTGACCAATATAGCAATGTGAACACTTATTATGTGACGTATGTAGTAATTACTACCTAAAGATTCATTTTGATTTTTATTATAATTGGTACCGAGTATCCATCACTGCATCACGGTTCGGTGCAGTTTCAAAGTTTCGTTTTGAATTTTAGCACTCAAATGTTTGTAGGGTGAGAATAATTGATCCGGTTGTACAAACACACCAGACATAAAAAGCTGGGGTCAACAACTGATTACCTTTTTCTAAAATAGTGATTGTGAGCAAAAGCAATCTTTTGATCAGACAAAAGATATGCCGTGCAAGCAAATGTAAAAAAAGAGAAAGCAACCCATCACGCATAAAATTTAACCTTTTTGACAGCATTCTCAAAGGAAATTTTTGTCACATACAAAGGAATATGTTAATGCCTTTTGTAACCCGGAATATGTGTCTTGGTCAAGTACACGCAAAGGTGGACAAGCCAGTTGATCTATTCTACATTTCTACTTCAATTATTAACCAGGCCATTTCTACTTCAATTATTAACCAGGCAACCGCAAGAGCGGCGGTGGCTAGGGAAATGGACACTCGGGTGGCGCTTCATCGTCTTGTTTGATTTAGCCACCATTGTAGAATGCTCGACCTTAGCTGCGTTCCTTAACTCTTCTGCTTTTCTTTGAACAAGTGTCATCTTTTTCATGAACTTTTCCTCGTATCTTGATCGCATTTTCTGAATCTTCATCTCTAGCTTTCTTGATTCAGCTTCTGCTTTAGCATTTTGGAGGTTCACCCAAGCTTTGATTCTAGCTTCCTCGATTTGATACCTGCAAGAAACCAGCGTAACTTGAATAACTATTTTACGGAATCCATGGTTAAAGCGCAAAAATTTATTTCCTGATACCACAATATAAGCGGTAATTTAGTATAAATTTAATAAAAAGAATTGGTTATAATATTGTAGTTCCATTTCAAGGGAGTTACTCGGGTGATTTTCAAGATACCTTATACAAGGTTCAGACTTCTCTTCCCAAGCAGAAGGACGAGGTCCCGAGATGCCTAGCACACATTCATTGTTCATTTCAAACTCTCTAAGGCTTTTCGATAGTTCCTCATCTTCTTCATCCCTCGAGCTCCATTTGGAAGTTATTGTATCAAACGGGGTCCATGGTTGTAGCTTAGCTAAATGGCACTCTTGTAAGCTTTGATCCATCAATCCTAATGGGACTAACCGACCTTCGGGTGTGTTATGTCGTGGTGGAGACAAACTTTTTATTGGCGTCGGACAACGCGAGGTTGTGGAGCTTCCGGTTGGAGTCATTTCTGTCCCCGTGTCTTTGCTTTTGGCCTCATGAACCACTTCCGTGGTTGCATACGTCGGGTTTTTTAATACAAATTCTTTGTTTGTCGACTCCGGGCATTTGAACCTCGAAAAAACGGGCTCTACCTCGTTCGTAAACTTATCTGCCATACCAAACAAAACTTTAAAATTATCTACAGTACAAATTTTACTCTTAATAGCAAATGATTTGTCAGTTACTACCTACATTAGCAACTAACTTGGCAATTCTATGACCATATTTGTAAGCTGATCTTCAACAGATTTGGCAAAACAAATATGACAAGTCATCTGGCATGGCTTGGTTTCAAATTTTCAAACTTCACATGGATTATAGTTTGTCATGTATTTTAAGTTTTTAACAATTTGCTTAGACTACTTATACTATACATCTGAAGTATTTTTTTTATTCATAAATCTTGATTAAAAGATCAAAAACACATTCAGATATTTAAGAACTCAGCTAACCAAGAAGGGACCACAAAAAAACATCATCAAACACATTAAAGACACACAAAAACCAAGAACACACAACAAAAACATGCCAAAACACTAAAAACACACATAAACACCAAAAATGTGCAACAAATGCTTCTATGTTCATGTATTCTCAAATGCCAAGAAATTTGAACACCATTTTGTAAAATTTGGCTAAAATAGCATACATGTGTATGATACAGAGTACTAAAAAACAAATAATGAAATAAAAAGGTATAGTAGCATACCTTTTAGAACCAAATCAGATAACTCTGAGGTGCAATGTTGGTGGTCTAAAGATGCAACTTTTGATCCATGAAACATAAAACCATCTTGTTTTTTGGACACAATATCTTGAGACTTTACTACACCATGAGCAGGTGATTCATGACCATTTATGACCCATTTTTCAGCATCTTCCCATTTTGAAGGAATGTTCTTTCTTGACCCTATACTAAAACTGAAACCAGGTCG
Organism: Tanacetum coccineum; assembly: GCA_026074375.1. Lineage (NCBI taxonomy): Eukaryota > Viridiplantae > Streptophyta > Magnoliopsida > Asterales > Asteraceae > Tanacetum > Tanacetum coccineum. Next base: position 11,650 of record BQNB010081419.1, read on the forward strand.
ACCCATATTCTTCACTCCTACTCCCTGCATAATAGTACAAAAAGTCAAAACTATAAAAGTTACAAAAAAACAGCTTATTTAACATTAAGGAAAAGTTGGCAAGCCCACTTTTTTCAGCTTATGAGTTATCAAGTTGAGTTTATGGTCTTGACTTGATATAGACCATGAGCTGAAAAAAGTGGGCTTATAATTTTTTTTTCCAATCTACATAACCTCATAAGTAGCATAAATAAGCTAACTAAACAGCTGCTTAGTGAACTAGACAATCTTAAACTGCCTACTGACAAACATGAACACTTTGATCACTCAAACACTAACTAAGCATATAAACTATTAAAATGGAAATTCCAAAGACATTTTTAAATGCTGAGAGTTAAAAATGTACCCCATGAGAATGGAAAGAAGGAGTATGGTCTTGAAGGTACTTATTTGAGCTTTTGACATCCATTGGAGTTAAAAGAGAATATATTAAAGAGTTTGGTGTTTTTCTTATGAGTTAAAAGGAGCTGTAAAAAAAGAGGAATCTTGTGCTTGTGAAACAAGAGGGTGAAAAAGGTGACATAATATGTTGTTCAACAGAGGTAAAAAAACAGTACAAGAGCTTAGGTAGGAAAGATGTGCAAATGGCAGGCTGCTAATGCTATGAGCCTATCATAGATAATGGTCCAGATTCTAATAAAGCTACTGCTCATGATCAGGATCCAAAGTATATAAAAAGAGGTGATTTGTACACTACTTTTTTTTTATTCATCACTAATTATGCATTTGGGTGTTTTAACTACTGCATCACTGGTTGTACTTTAGTAGTGGATGCCAAAAAGAAATGATGTACGAATCACCTTTCATATATAAAAGATACTGACGAATATTAAATTAAAAAATGCTACATCCACAAAAGTTTTACAAAAAAAACTTTCACAAAATGTGTTGTCACCAAACAAATTAATCTTAATCAATTATATCTCTACCTTTTTACATTTAGGCTGGATGGAGTAGTGTCAAACTCACCTCGGTGAGTACTACGCCGGTGGATCCAACTCACGCGCGAGTTGGTGTCAGTGACTTTGCCAAAGGTGAGTGGTGTTTGTTTTTAATATATTTTATTTGGTTTGTAAGTGTGTGTGGGTATTTAGTGGGGTGTATTTTATATAAAGTGAGTATTTTAATGAAATGTGATTTTTGTTGAAAGTGGGTTGCTATTACGGGTGAAGGGTGAGTTTTAAAGTTGGAGAGATAAGCTAATGTGACGCTGACGTTGTTAGACGCATAAATTATTGGCCCAAGCCATTGTGGGCTTGAGGTCCATTAGATCTAGGGTTTAGTAGCTTATTCCCAAAGCTATGTTGTATTATAAATAGACATGCTTTATTATGTAATGAAAGAAATCCAATCAATATCAATTTCTATGATCTTTCACTGTCTTGTAAAGAAAGTTATGATATTATATAATGTTAATATATGACTTAAACACAGTATTATTCTTTTTCATAAAGGCCTGCTTTGTACGTAGTTATGAATAATAAGATGACTATATACAAGGGTTTATGTAGCCCTCGATCGATCCTTATATATTTAGGTTTATTTTTGCATGCATTCCTTATTACATGTAAAAGTAAAGTTTCATCTTATTCTTTTGTCAAATTGTTGAGTTGCCTAGATTCAACCTCAGATTTTTTTCATCTTTGTATTTCGTTATCATTGGTGTCGAAGATCATTGTCGTTGACAACAAAGTTGTTGTACCAACAAATTGCCAGCTCCCTCCTAAAGGCTAAAATAAGTCATGACTGTAAAAAAAAAAAAATAGGCAACGTCATAAAAAATAGAGGAAACTGCGATGCGAATATATACGTTATTATGTCTGTCAAATACAAGTCAATCTCCGTCTTGCAAACCGTTAGCAACAAAGAGAAAACGAGATAAGAAGAGTCGGCTTCACATTCATCAGTTTGCTCGTTTTATTTATATCGAAGACCCCGTTCAAAAACCGCGAGGGAGTGTTAGACGCATAAAATAAAATAAATTATTGCCTCCCCCCAGCCTTTGTGGGCTCTTGAGGTCCTATTAGTTGGGAGGTCCATTAGATCTAGGGTTTGGTTATAGTTATTCCCAAAGCTCATGTTCTTTATTAAATAGACCATGCTTTATATTTTATGAATTAAAAGGATTCCAATCATATCAATTTCTTTTTATCTTTTAAGACGTGTAGTGATCTGAAGTGTCACCACCATCCATACTGCCTTATATATCTCAACCGGACACATGAAAAAATCATTTTGTGAAAAACTTTTGTAAAATTTTGTGAGTTTTTTCTTTGTAAAGGAAAAAAGAAAGATGAGAAACACAAAAAAAAAATGTATATAATATTATAAATAATAATTAATATTTTATATTAAATTAAATATAATATAAAAGAAAGGCACATTTACTCATCAAGAGTACTCCGTAATTGTGTGTTAATAGAATTGTAAATAAACGATTTATCGTTTTTAAAGTATCAATAGAAGCTGGTTCTGAGAATATGTTATTTTGGTCCATGATAACTAAAACTATAAACTTAATCTAGTTTGAACTTGATTAGTTCAAGGTGCAATGTGTTTTTTCTTTTTTTTATTATTTTTTTTTTTTTTTTTTTTTTTTTTTTGCTTATTTCTTTTTTCGTTTTTTTTTCTATTTTTTTTTTTTTTTATTTTTTTTTTTTTCTTTTTTTTTTTTTTTTTTTTGCGAGGTGCTTTGTGAAATCGGAGGTTTAACCTGTCGGATCATTATAAATGACGTGTAGTTGTAGTTTGTAATGTAGTATTTCATGTTGGTTGTAGTAATTCAGATTAGGGTGATAAGTAGGTTGTAGTAAATTCCAGATTAGGGTGAAGACAATCAATAGCCTAGCTAATTACCAAGATGGTTAGCGGATATCACTTGAAGTCGTGTAATCACTTTCCAAAGAAGATTATTCGACCATATGCCTGAGTTACACGAATACCTCATTGGGATAAAACCAAGTGTTTGTTCTTGTTCTAGGCACATATCAAGAGAGTTAAGATCAACATAGACCCGTTATTTGTCATAGATCCAATGAATCAATCTCAACCATTTATTTTTTCATCAAAAATAAAAAAACCCACTTTCCCCTTCTTTTTTAAAAATAAAATATCTAACAAACGGTAAATCGTCACACGACAAAAAATACACCATCGCGACGAGTATTTTTTTATCTTTCAGTAGACGGGTGACACGATATACTTTCGAGAAACTTTTTTTGATTTTTTTTCAGTCACGAATTGCGAAAATCATATATGATTCGTATAACGAGTCATATATGATTTCATAAAATCATATATATCATATATGATTTCATGAAATCATAATATATGATTTGTGATTCTAACGAACTTTTTTTCAATTTTGTTTCAGTCACGAATTGCGAAAATCATATATGATTCGTATAACTAGTCATATATGATTTCATAAAATCATATATGATTTCATAAATCATATATGATTTCATAAAATCGTATATGACTTCATAAAATCATAAAAAAAAGTTCGTCGAAAGTACATAGTGTCGCCCCTCTATAAAAAGATAATTTACTTCTCGTCGCGATGATATGTTTTGTTTTGCGTAACGATTAACAGTGTGTGAGATATTTAATTTTTTAAAAAAGGTGGAAAGTGGGTTTTTTTATTTTTGATGAAAAAATTAATAGCTATGATTAGTTCATTGGGTCTATGACAAATATTGGGTTTATATTGAACTTTTGGCCAGATCAAGAACCCTGTGTTTTTCCATGCAATTGTGATCCCTATTTATAGGGAATTTACTCAAAACTTATTCATGAAATTAATGAGAGATTAATGGCCAATTAATCTCTTCTATAATTATCCTTTATAATTTAGGAATTAGTGGTTACATGACCAAATTAAATATATGATCATTAATGCAGTCAAATCTGTCACTTAAATAGGCAAAAGATATTACAAAACATTTAATGTAGTCAAACCTGCCACTTAAATTTTGCATAAGTATCGGACGGAAACAGCTACAAGGTTAAATCGAAAATACCTTGATCCTTACAACATCATATATGAACCCAATAAAATACCACAATAACCATCAAACTTTCGTTGGTTTAAACGTTGTAGATGGTTTAATACACGGTTAACCCGCTTAGTGTAATAAAATTAGCTGGTTTAATACACCGGTACCGCTGATTTAATACACGGTACCGCTAGTTAATAACGATACCCGCTAGTGTAATAAGATGTTAGTGGTTTTTATACAGGTACCCGCTAGCTGGTTTAACCGTTGTAACTAGTTTAATACAACGGTTAATACATCCGGAAACCAGCTACAACGGTTAAATCGCAATACATGGTACCCGCTAGTGTAATAAAATGTGTAGAACTATACAAGGAGGTGCTTGAATATGTATATGTTTTTAAAATCGTTTACCGGTTTTTCTGTTATAACGGAGATTTTTTTTTACCCTTCGTGATAGTGTTTTTTTTTACCCTTATGACTAGTCATGTATGACAACGAGGGTGAGAAATCCATTGGTTATATGTATCTCTATTTTTATTTTTGAATAAATTACACGTTTCGTCCATATGGTTTATACCAAATAACACTTTTAGTCCTTATTCGATTTTAAGTACATCAATCGTCCTTAATTTTCAAACTAATTGCATTGATGATCCCTATTTTGTCAAAATAAAGGCCAGCTGTGTAATAAATTTGTTTGAAATGTGTTACACGGATAGTCCTTATTCTCCATAATAGGGACTATCAATGAAACATGTTTGATAAAATAGGGATTTTAGGGCTGTAAACGAACCGGACGAACACGGACGAAGGTTTGTTCATGTTCGTTTATTTAATTTTAACCGGATAAATAAACGAACACAGTCGCTTAAACGAACGAATTTTCTTGTTCATGTTCGTTTATTTAAGAAACAATGTTGTTCATGTTCGTTTATGTTCGTTCATTAAGATACTAAACGAACATAAACGAACGAACCTAAATAAACATTAAATTTACAAAAATATACACAATATTGTGTTTTATAAGTGTTGTTTTGTTTAAGTAAAGCAATTATAAAACTATATAATAAAAAGATACGATAAACGAACATAAACATATATACGATCATAAACGAACGGATAATCGGACGTTCACGAACATAAATGAACGGACAAGATTTTTGTTCATGTTCGTTTCTATTTAAACTAAACGAACGTAAAATGTGGTTCATGTTCGTTCATTTAATAAATAAACGGACATAAACGAACTTTTTACCGAGCGGTTTATGAAATGTTCACTGAACGTTCAGTTCGTTTACAGCCCTTGGGATTATCTATGTAATTAAAATCAAATAGGGACGAAACATGTAATCTGAGTAAACCATAGGGACGAAACGTGTAATTTATTCTTTATTTTATTGTTACATTACTTGTATTCTTGTTACTCAAGTAGTCAAGTTCGTGCGACATGAATCGAGTACCATATGTCCGTATGAATTTTTGTTATAATTGAGCTATAATGTTCATATGGATTGCAATGAACATGGATATTCATAATCCGCAGATGATTAATAAAAGAACCCCAAAGATAGATTCCAGAACAATGAAATGAAAGAAGTGACTTTTTGGCGTGCAGTGGATCGTCAAGATGTTCCAAATATTTGATGTGTTTGATTGCAAATAGGATCCGTGTAATGAGAGCCAGCAACTACATTAATGCCACAAGTCCAGAAAGAGGTAAAACTAATTGTTCATGAAGTACAATTTGTATTTTCTCTTGTCAAACCATTGCATTTTAAGGCTAAAATTTATCAGATAGAGATTAATCAACTCTATTCTAGTCATATTCACATCTAGTTTAAGAGCTTGGAAAGTCAATCGTTTGACCTTCAAAATCAAATTTTACTCATTTTTCTTTAAGAAAATGCCAGGGAAGTTAATTCATACTACCGAACAAAGCTAGACACATATGTGCATATGAGTAGCGAAAGTTTCTTCTAAACGAAGTACTACTATGCTAAAGGATTCCTTCCAAGAAGCTGAACGATTATACAGAACTTGGAGGATAAGCAGATGGTCAAACCTTGCCTAGTGTCTTCTCCCACTCTCCATTTCATTCAAGTCTGAGTTGTAATTGTAATTGTAATCGTTGTCATCTGATACTCCCATGCTACTGCGAGACTGAACACGCACATTCTCAATCTCTGATGGTGGCACATGTAAACCATTAATATTGTTGGGTTGTGTGCCACTTCTGGAGTCTGCTAACATCTGGAAATATATGTGGGGCCTCCAACCTGCATATCAAGCATAACTACTTGTGAACCACACCACATATCAGTATTCAAACAATGATTACTACAATAAGCAAGAAGGTACAATAGATTTAAATTCTGACCCGAAAAGAAACTAGTGGTTTTTTGGGACAGTCCGAAACAAAAAGTGTACCACCTTTTTATTTATTTATTATTTTCATTTAGATTACATAACATATTTGTATCTAGTAATATTCTCGTGAACTGTTGTCATGTATAGCCATTGTTAAAAAAAGTTAAAGGTGTACCATCAACAATCATATGGGTGGAAAGATTTGTATGTAAAACAAAAGAAGCAATTGTCATTCCTGCACAAGGGACGAAAGTCAGAAAAAGTTCATGATCAAAGAATTAAACAACAGATTTATAAGTGTTTGAAAAATACAAACCTAGAAGCCCGCCTGCAAATACATCTTGCCAATGATGCCAATAGTCATCGACTCGTGAAACGCCAACTAAGGCTGCAGCAAGTAAGGGGAAGACAACAATGCAAAGCTTTGCAATATGGCCACTGCGATCAAATACCTTGATCTTTCCAGCCATGTACCACGAGAGAAAACCAAGACCAGCAAAGGACCCTACATGATGGAAAATACATATTTTAAACATTGGGTATGGTGTAAGAAAAAGACGCTAAACCCAAATTTCCCATCACACAGTCACACGCTTAATATTGAGAAATAATTTATGCCCATAAATCTGGATAGAGTGTATCTTTACTCACTGGGAATTCTGAAAGTTGAATCTTGTATGCTGAATAACTTCAGAGTGCACAATATAAGGATCATTACACTTTTTTTCAACTCTAGTCTTGAGTGCAGATAAAGGTAGCAAAATGGGCGGGACTGGCAGTTGGGTAATCGGTTGGGCCGGGTTGACCCACAAACATTTTTTTGTACATTGTTAATGTACTCTCTAATATTGTATAATAATGATTTAGGAGGTTGTAAGCATCAAAAATAGACTTTTGAGCAACTTTTAACGCATTTACCTGACCCTCTTTTAACTATAAGTTGTGTTTTATCGTTAAAAATAATAAAGATAACCCAAATCGACCCACTTATAAGTAATTGGGTCGAAATTGCGCCTATTGATAGGTGACTGAGTTATCGATAGCCATTACAAAACCATAAACCATTGAATACTGAAACAGTCATGAACATGTACTTAAAAATCATATGCAGTTGCTTAAACAGGAAGGGATTACAAACTTACAAGATGTGTGTCCACTTGGGAAGCTTTTATGTCCTTCTTTAATGACCGATTTCAATCCAGTACACATAACATTACTCGTAACGGAATCAAAAACCTGAATGTGCAAAGTAATGGTAATTTAACAGTCCGTAATTGTAGAGATACTTTACCCTGATAGCTTGCAAAGGGTAGAAAACCATAAGTATAATAACTCACCCCTTTGCATAGGAAAGGCAACGCCAAAAACAAAGTCTGGACGAGCGGTCGGACCCAACAGCATTTTGATTGCATCAGTTATTACTCCCGGTCACAAATACTGAAAACAGAAGGCCTGATAGCACAAGAGAAAATAAATTAAGTCACTTTGAAAATTTTTAAGTAAAAATTGGCAAACAAGCAAACATATATCACAGATGACACTTACCTAGTACAGCTTGATGCAGGTCATAAACAATCATTCATAAAACAATGTGTATATGAGTATTGGACGAAAGAGGCAACAATATTGCAATAATCTGTTAAATAAAGGAGCAGCAAGAGTTCAGTACTTCAGTTAATCATGTCATGGTAAATCCCATGTAATATTTAATCAAAGAATGCCTACCGGAACTGCCCACAAGGGAACAGTATTGTCTTGCAAAGGGTACTTAAGGTCATCCATCATTTCCGCACCAACAAAGCGGTGGAATGGTTCTATCACATTCAGAACGACTTCCATGACCACAAGAAACAAAAGAACAAACCATCTTGCTGTGAACCCTTGCCACTTGGCTCCATGAGACCTTATAGTATGGGACACCCAGTTGATTTTCTGGCATCTCCCCTAAGTTCTGCAAACCAAATGTTAGCCTGATATAAAGTCAGATGTAGATATTAGCATATTTCCTCATAAGCATCTGTAGAAGTAGCAGGCATTAGTATGAATTCATGTTATTTTACCCGGTAATCCCCTTTACCCAAAAAAAAGTATGATTCTTGCAACTTAATCTGATTTATTCATATGATTCTGTTTCTAAACTAATAAAAGTAACAATAATGAAGGCGAAATGATCTCTACAGTAAGGACTGGATTTCAGCCTTTCACTAAGGGGATTAAAGGTTGCTACAGTTTTTGGTAACTAAAAGCTTGTTATGAGGGAATTACACACACATGTCGTTCCCCTAATTTAGCTAGCTACTATTTCTATTGCTGTGTAAGATCTCAAACTTCCAAGTACTAACGGAACATTATGGGTGAGGAACGTTGTTCAGTTCATAATGTAACATATATTATGCAATTGTTGAGAATCAGAAGCAATTGATCATACAAGTCACAACTTCTTGTCGAGTGTATACGACATTCATTAAGAACACAAAGTAATGCCCAAAAAGATAATCCGGTATTCATTGAAATGATTGGTTGCGCGTTAACTTTACTACAGATATTCAACTCACGGACTAATATAATATACTAAATCCAAAACATGTCGAAAGTGGATTGCCCTGCAGCTAAACTAGTACCTCTTGTTTTCAGAAAATGCAAATTGCATTGTTGGAAATCATGATGAAGTTAGTGAGCAATAGAGGCAGTAGCAGAGCGAGAGTAACTCTCCTACACAAGTATTTTAAGAGTTTAGTGAAGTACAAATGTAATGTATGCACTGATAGTGATATAGCATTAAGTAATACTCGTAAATATACACCCTAAAACACAAATTACTGGTTTACACTAAACTGTAGGACAATAAACTGTCAATGTATGCAGTAACGAGTATTGAGTCTTTAACATTTTTGGTATGTTTTAAATCTACCTGGTCTCACACTTTCAATAAACATGCCATTTTAGCTTTACGGTTTTACACAGCTAAACGCCTGATTTGCTTCTAATGCCAAAAATAATTGACTAAAACGTCTGTAGGACAGTCATATAGTCTGGTCACATGAAATTACAAAAAATCATCTTAAGCCTCTACATTCAGTTTTTCAGTGGTTAATTGGTGACATCAAGCACCAGATATCACAAACGCAATTCAAATCTAATTACAGCTACACACACGCGCACACTAGGGCTTAAGTAGTTCCTTGCGGTAAAGGTAGCCAAATGCCTAACATTACTATGCATAATTACAAAAACAACAATATCTGGCATAGGTATGAATGAAAATAAGTGCAGAGTAGATATTTAGTATTTATACTCCACTCATAAACATCTAAAGCCTGCACAGTTATGTATATTATGAACTAACTCCTAAATTTACGTGTTGTTCTGTTTGAAGTTAAAACTTATAAAAGTTCAATATTAAGGCAAAAATAAGTGACTAAAAAAATCTTTACAGTAAGAACCCAATTGGAGCTTTCACCAAAGGGATTCGAGTCACATAGTTGTAGTAACACAGGTTGCACGAATGGAAGAACACGTATATGTGATTCCTAAAGTCCAGCTAGCTATTCTCTTGGTTAAATTCCAAATTCCGAGAACTAGCAAACGTAATCAATAATTGATAGAACTTTACATTTGCTTAAGCTTAAACACAGTAGAAAAATTAGTAGCTCTTGTTTTTAGACAAGTGCAAATAGTGGTATTTGTAATCACGATGAAGTCAGTGAACAATAAACACAATATCAAAATAGAAGCCAAGCTAAGCTTCGTCGCTACATTATCAGACAATAAAACCTACGAGTCTTAAAGCCTATTTTCATTTCTCAACGAAATTCCAGAGTCTTCTAAATCTACACACATTTCAAGTGATAAGCATATAAACAGTTCATAAATGTAACAAGCCTCGCAATTTAACTATCATAAAGCAAACCATCAAAGTACTTACGAGTGTTAAGTCTGTTTTCATTTCTCAACAAAATTCCGTTATAAAATTACAGACATCTCAATTGATAAGCATATACACAGAGTTCATCACTGTATAAAGCCTCACCACTTAACCATCGGACAACAAAACGTCCAATGTATCCTATCTCTGAAAGTATATTTTCATTTCTCTTCGAATTCACATTCACATATTACTAGCATGAGAATCCTAATTGTCTTCTCTAATACAAAATAATCGAAGAAAAACTTTCTTCACATCATACTTCACATGATCCAAAATTAAATGTATCACAAAACTAATAAGAACCCTAATTTAATTTACGTAGTTGTTCTGTTTCTGAAGTTAAACTTATAAAAGTAACAATAATGAAGGCAAAATAAGTGGTGAAATAATCTCTGCAGTGAGGACCTCATTTCAGCCTTTCACCAACAGGATTGAAGTTACCAAAGTTGTTAGTAACAAAAGCTTGTAACAAGTGAAGAACACATACATGTCGGTCCTAAAATGCAGCTAGCTATTCTCTGTCTGTTATTATTCCAAATTCCAAGAACTACCGAACATAACGAGTGAATAACACGAGCCACTTCGTAATAGCAACACAAAACTCACTCACATGCAAAAGTCGCGCCTAATAGAAAACAGTATATAATAATTCTTAGCATGGAGAAGTACCTAATGCACCAAAGAGTTTTTTGTTTTTTTTTTTTTTTTTTTTTTTTTTTATTTTCACTCGGGAGGCTTGATGCTTTAAATTTCCGTAACCTAAACAAAAGTAGCTAAATAAGTAGCACTTGTTTTCAGAAAGCGCAAATAGCGTTATTCAGATTCATGACGAACTTAGTTAGCAACAGAGGCAGCATCGATATGAAAAAGTATAAGCTATCACACATTTAACCAAATGTACAAGCCTTTCGCCACAATAAAACGTTCAATGTACCTACGCGTCTTGAGCCTTTTTCATTTCTCTACTAAATTCCTGCGTCTTTAGATTAATCTCCACACATCACAATAATAAGCCTCGCCACTAAACCATCAGACAATAAAACGTTCAATGTACTTACGCGTCATAAGCCTATTTTGATTTCTCTACCAAATCATGCCCTTCTTTTAACTCTCACACATCTCAAGTGATAAGCCTCATCACACTTAAAACCATCAGACAACGAAACTTCAATAGTACCTAGGCCTCGAAAGCTCTTATGTTTCATTTCTCTTCAAAATCACATTCACATTATACTACACACGGAATCTAATTGTTTTAATACAAAATTATTCGACAAAATAAAACTATCGCATCTAAATGAAACGCTGACGTCACTAAGGGTTTAGGTACAATTAACGAAGGAGGATATACTTAACTAAGTGATTAGTATATAATAACATCAAATATGTACAGTAATAAGAGTGATATAAATATCTAAAATCGATAAAATGATTTTAGAGAAACTGAATAATACCTGAAGTGAAATGGAAGTGAGTAACAAACTGTGTGTGTGTGAGGGTTTAGAAATAATGAGCGGGAAAGTGGGGGCCACACGGTGTCAAAAAAGGAGAGACGGATGAGACTTGAAAGGCAAAAGCATGCACAAATGTTTTAAATTCTGGATATTATTGTTCAGCTTTTACAATATTTTCAAAGACATTCAATAATGCCCGATCAAAAGTTTTACTCTGATCCCTTTTAATATTTCTGATATTATTTTCTGCATTTACTTGTGGATTACAAATTGATTTCTTATATCTTTTACATAGAAAAATGTATATCATATTTTATTCTATTTACTTTAATTATTATTTTTCACTTACTATCTTTCGATTAACTTTAGTTAGTACATACTTTAAAATAAAAGATACGACGTAAATTAAGAAAAAGTAACAAAAAAAATCCAATTTTACAAACACTTTTCATTAAATACCCAACTTGTACCAAAAAAACCAATATATCTATAAAATCCATAAACCTTTCGAATTTTTACCAAATCTTGCAAATTTTTGAGAATTGCTCATTTTTTCTGATTTTCATGCTTAGCTCAAAATACAAAAGTTGTTTCTTTTCTCGTCATGCGGTTTTTTGAAGCACGCAAAAAAATGCTCGTATGAAGAAGTTACGAACAAAATACCACAACAACTAAACGAGAAAAAGTTGTGGTATTTTGGTCGTAAGTTCTGTTGGGATTTTAGATCTAATTAACAATTAAACATATCACGAGTACGCAGCGAAAATATCAAACACGTAATAGAACTTATTATTAACAAGGTTTGAAGATATATACTTTTAGAATGGAACGTTAGACTGCTTATAGCAATAACGGTAACACCGTCTTAAATATAACGCGTGTGTATTATACCACGTGAAACCACCTAGATCAAATGCATGATCTCTTTAGTATTCAACACAATACGTTCTTAGCAAAAAAATTTGTATGCTAGTACTATAGTGTTTAACGAAAACGGATCTCTTCGGTCTTTGAATTCAAGTCAACAATGAAGACCTTCTTTATTTTGTAAAACCTCAACACGGAAAAACCCTAGGGGTTTGTTTGTTGGTTCGTTCGACAAGGGGAGAGAAACTGAATCCCTCAGGGTTTTGAGTTCCCGGTCCGGCCAAGGAAAGAGCAAGGAGTGATTTAGCGTTTTTTAGGTTTCAAGTGATGATTTTACAAAAAACTCCTAAGACCTATTCTATAGCTTCTTACAATTCTTGGTGGAGAAGCAAGAACCTCCTTCCATATGGAAGGAGATATTCGGCCAACTAAAGGAGAGGGGACAAACCAAATTCTTGTCTTTTCTCGATTTTGCATAATTTGTTCATTTTAACTATTAACGACTAATATTTATTCTTGTTAAACTTTTAACGATTGTTTGTTTAAACACTAATTAATATATTAAATACATTGTTCTACATATTAACGTGTGCGTCCATTAGGTAAAATAATTCTCGGACATGTATAATTCTATATTTGATCATGTTCTTCAGCTCCCAATTGGACATTGTAAAAATTATACTAATAACATTTGGTAAGCAGTCGAGCAACACGCCAATGCTTCCAGAAACATCCGGGTGTGGTTTCTTAAACAGGACAAGATTGTTTCTATTGTATTTAACAATCACTTTGTTTCTGGATACCGTGTTAAAAAATGGAAAACACACCCAACGCACGTTGGCTCGGCAACGCCGAGTCTAACGCCGTTGGCCAACGCCTTCCGGCGGTGTAGTAACGCCGGCCAACGCCAACGCCGGCGTTACTACTCCTAAGGCTCTTATAGTCAAATAAAGTATCCTTATTTTATAAATTATAAAGTTCCTGAGTTATATTGAATTATCTCAATTATTTTAGAAAAAGACGAATTTACCATTTTAGTTGATAGAACATTACATGTTAATACAATATTGGATTCGGTGATGTAGTTACTGTTAGGATTTTAGATCTAATTAACAATTAAACATTCACGAGTACGCAGTGGAAAGATCAAACACGTATAGAACTTATAATTAATAAGGGATTAAAGATATGTACCTTTTAACAAGGAACGCTAGAATTCTTATAGCAATAAACGTAATACCGTCTTTAATATACGCGCGTGTATAATACCCCGCGAAACCACCAAGGATCAAAAGAATAATTCATCTAAGCCAACACACACAATACGTTCTTAGCAGACAACGTGTATGCTAGTATAATAACTATTATTATTCACGGATTTAAACATGCAAATATAAGATACAATTTAAGATATATGTATAACAAAATACCAAGTATCATTATCATAAAATAAATTGTTCAAACATCCCTAATCCAAATACTAAACACAGATCTACATGAAACTACTAGCTAAACGAAGTCCCATGCTCCTAGCATGTTGAGTAAGCTTTTCTTTAGATAAAGCCTTCGTAAAAGGATTAGCCAGATTGTCATCTGTGTGAACTTTAAGGAATCTTCTATGGTAGTGTCTGGCGCCCATCTGAACCCCTGGTTCGTTGGCAAAATAAAGTGCGGCTGAATTGACGCAAAACATCCTAATGGGTTCGTTTATTGTTGGTACTATACCAAGCCCTGAAATAAATTTCCTAATCCAAACAACTTTCATCTGTGCTTCTTAAGCAGCTATGTAATTCAGCTTATGTAGCAGGCTTTCAGTAGTACTTTACTTGGAGCTTTTCTAGTCTACTGCGCTTCCGTTCAAAACAAAACATATCTTGTCAGAGATTTCATATCATCTATATCGATCTCAAATCCAGCATTGCAATAGCAATCAACTCGAAGTTCAGCTTCCGGATTTCCACCATAAACCAAGAACATATATTTAGTATTTCTTAAATACTTAAGAATATTTTTCATAGCAGTCCAGTGAAGTTCACCAGGATTCTGTTGAAACCGGCTTGTTATATTTTACGCGAACGCAACATCAGGTCTAGTGCATCTTACAACATACATAATGGAACCCACAGTCGAAGCATAAGGTACATTTTGCATACGCTTAACCTCTTTAGGTTTTGAAGCACCTAGTGTTTTATTCAAGTCAAGTCTTTCTTGCATGGGGATATGACCACGTTTGGAAGTATCCATTTTATATCTCTTTAAGATCTTATCCATGTAAGCATTTTGACCAAGTCCAATCAATCGCTTTGACCTATATCTGTAGATTTTGATTCTAAGAATAAATGCTGCTTTCCCGAAATCTTTCATAGCAAAACACTTTCCAAGATAATCTTTTACACTTTGTAAACTTGGAATGTGATTTCCCATGATGATTATGTCATCAACATACAAGATGAGGAATGTAACATTACGCACATTAGCCTTTTGATATACACATGGTTCATCAAGATTTTGAGTAAATCTAAACCTTTTGATTTCCTCATCAAATCTAAATGGATCTTTGAAGCTTGTATACTTTTCTAGGTTGATTAGGATCAACAAAACCTTCAGGTTGTACCGTATAAATATATTTATCAAGATAACCATTTAAGAAGGCTGTTTCTATATCCATTTGCCATATCTCATAATCATAGTACGCCGCAATAGATATGAGAATCCTAATAGCTCTAATATCAACGACGAGTGAGAACGTTTCTTCATAATCAACCCCGTAGACTTGAGTATAACCCTTTGCTACAAGACGAGCTTTATAGGTGTGTACAATACCATCCATGTCAGTCTTTTTCTTAAAAATCCACTTACTCCCAACATCTTACAGCCAGGAGGAAGATCGACCAGGACGCATACCTTATTGTCCATCATGGATTGTATTTCCGCATTCATAGCATCGATCCACTTATTAGATTCAGAATCTAACATCGCGGCTTTATAGCTAGTGGGTTCATTAAGATCACCTAGACTATGCTCCTCCGCTTTTACATTTAGACATAAATGATCTGGAGCTTGATGTGTCTTTCGGACCTACGAACCGGAATCACTTCCTCTTTACGTAGTTCAAAACCTTCAACCTCCATAAGAATTTCGCTAGTGATTTAAGAAGGTGATGTATCTTGATCTTGAATTTCTCCAAGATCCATGGCCCTCCCACTAACTTCTTGAGTTATGAGATTTTTCTCAAAGAACTCAGCATACCTCGCAACAACTATTTTGTTTTCAGGCGTGAAGTAAAAATAGTAACCCATTGATTCCTTTGGGTATCCTATAAAGATACACTTAACAGATCTTTGTTGGAGTTTGTTAGGCGTATTCCGCTTCACAAACGCCTCACATCCCCAGACCTTTAAGTAAGACATATTAGGAACTTTCCATACCATAATTCATATGGAGTCTTATCAACCTTCTTGGTTAGAACCATATTGAGAATGCGTGTTGCAGACTCTAGTGCATAATCCCAAAAGGATAACGGTAGAGTTGTAAGATTCATCATAGATCAAACCATGTCTAACAAAGTATGATTTCTCCTTTTAGATACCCCATTATGTTGTGGTGTGTAAGGAGGAGTAAGTTGTTAGACAACTCTACATGCTTTAAGATAATCTTTAAACTCTTGGCTTATGTATTCGCCACCTCGATCTGATCGAAGAGCCTTGATTGTCTTCCCGAGTTGATTTTCCACTTCATTTTTAAACACTTTGAACGTTTCAAAGACCTCATGTTTATGTTTAAGAAGATAAACCTAACCATAACGACTATAATCATGTGTGAATATAATGAAGTAGCTAGCACCTTGTCTTGACACATGTCTAAGTGGACCACACACATCAGTATGTATTATTCCAAGAAGATCAGTCGCCTTTTCGGGACGATGTGGAAATGATTTCCTTGTCATCTTGCCCGATAAACAAGATACGCATTGATCAAATGACTCATCATTTGTTGATTTTAAAAGCCCTTTTTGTTGCAGCCTTTCAATACGTTTCTTACTTATATAAGCAAGACGGCAGTGCCATAGATAAGTAAAGTCCAAATTGTGTTTGGCTCTTTTAGTGCTAACATTATAAATAGAATTAACATTTGGTACAAGATCATGCATCTCAATTTCATAAATACCATTACTGGGAACAACATTAAAATAAAACACATTGTTCTTAGAAACTGAAATTCCAAAATCCGTAAAACACTGGACAAATTCATTTTCTACCAAACGGTGAACTGAAACAACACCTCTAGTTATAGAAGGTGCATAATGACAATTGTCTAAACAAATCACATGGCCATTAGGCAAAACTAAGTCATAACTTCCAATTTCTTTTACTTGTGCACGAACACCATTGCCCACGTACAAATAGAGTGCTCCTTGTTTCAGTTTCCTCGCTTCTCTAAATTCTTGTTTTGTAATACAAATGTGAGTACCACAACCAGTGTCATACACCCAAGATTTATCAAGGAAAGCAAATAATTCTATTCTGAAGATACCTAAAGAACTGGCAGAGCCAACTTGCTTCTTTTTCTTCAAGATAAACATGACAGTTCCTCTTCTAATGACCCACCTCTTTGCAGTGGTGGCATGTGTCATCCTTAGCTGGGTGCTCTTTAGCAGAAGGTTTAGGGTTTTTAGGTTTAGGGATATAAACTTGTTTATCATTTCCCTCGCCATTAGCTTTACCATTACCTTTAGCTTTAAGCGATTTATTTTTGGCCTTTTGGATTTTACCACCTTTAATCATCATTACTTGTGGTGTTTCAGCCTTTTTAGGTAAACATTTTTCATACTTAATGAGCATAGCATGTAGTTCACCAATCGTCTTCCCCATGTTATGCATATTGTAATTTCTCACAAATCCTGCAAAATATTTAGTAAGGCCATTTAAGATAAGACCCACTATAAGATCTTGTGGTAGCATATAGTCAAGACATTCCAGTTGGTCTACATATCCTTTCATCTGTAGAACGTATGCAGCAACTAGTTTACCCTCCTCTTGTTTGCAAGCATGGAAAGTTTGGATTAGGTCAAACCTCTCCATTCTAGCTTGTTTTTAAAACATAGATTTAGGCTCTTTTATCATGTCATATGGTGAGGAGTTTTCAAACTGTCTATGAAGCTCAGGAGTTATACTACTGAGTATTAGACAAACAACCTCATTATATGCATCATAAACTGCATTCCATTGTGACAACACTTGTGCCTCAGAATTTGCAGCAGGAGCCGCGGGTAATGGCTCTTCAATGACATACATTTTCTTTTCAACTCTTAAGACTAACTTAAGT
>BQNB010081420.1:4548-29630 GCA_026074375.1 Tanacetum coccineum
CGATTCTATATGAATCAAACTTGTTCCAAGAAATGAATTGACGGTTGATGATGAATTTTTGAAATGATTAACACTCTTGATGTGTCACAAAAACACTTTAGAAAGTGACATGTCAAGTGATTTTCAAATCGATTTTTCTATTCAATCGGTGAGACGCTTCGGTAATGAGAACGGCTAGTGCAGCTGCGAAACCCTGTCAAGGAGATTCTTTGGAATTCTACCTGATCACAGGCAATATTTATACTGATCAACGGGGAACCGTGGTTATTACAACCGTATTCGATGAGGTGATAAAGACACTCTCGTCCATATCTGTTGATTATCACTAACCTAAACTTGCAGGTACTCTTGATGATTGGCGCAGCTGACACCTGATGAGTCATGATTCTTAACCATATGCTCATACCCGACCGACAAACATAAAGACATCATGAAAGCTCAAGTACATGTTTCAAGACTTCCGCTACTCTGATACCGTACGTCTTTCTTGAAGTGACGAAGTATTAAAGTCAAAGAATTTCAAAGAAGTTTCTGTCACTCTGATACCGAACGTCTTTCTCGAAGTGACGAAGTGTTAAAGTTAAAGAATTTCAAGAAAGATGCAACATTAAAGCTTTTCAAGTCAACAAATCAAGAAAGGTATGAGCATGTCGGTCCAGAAGTCACAAGTTCACAAGATGGCAAAGTTTCAAGATGGCGAAGAGATTGTGCTTGGTTGATGATCTCAAGATGCTCAAGATCACAATGTCAAATACAAGTTCAAGGAACAAGCTCAATCCAGAAATCAATGATCACTACAACATACTCACAGGAGAATGTCAAAAGGACGAGCTAAAGACTAAAGACAAAGCATTGTATGCTAGGCTTAAAGTTTTGTAAAATGGAGTGACCTCCCTTAGGGGGAGATTGTTGGAAACACAAAAAGTGTCGGTCACTTCCAAGTTGTAATAGTCTTAGCTCGTAGTTTATGTAATGATTAGATTAGTAATCTAGTCCGGCCCAAGACCCATGGGAAGCCCATCATAGCCCATGGGCCGGCCTATAGGACATATATATACACCTCTCCATGCCTTGGAGAGGTGGTTGGTTGTTTCATTTTTCCATTTCACACACATAATACAATTCATCCATTCCATCCATCACAACCCACATCTCTTTCTCTTGTTCTTGGTAGATCATTAGATTACATGTTTCTACAATTGGTATCAAGAGCCATGGTTTCACCTTGGGATCTTTAGTGTTTCGTTGTTGTGGTTTCTTATTTGAGCTTATTGTATACGGCAAATTTGAAAAATATTTCATTGGGATGAAAACTATTTTTTTCTTTTCTTTTCTTAAACGTTTGATTATAATATTAGTTTTTCATTTGTGCTTTTTACTTTGCCTACAAACGTTTGTGGTCACAAAACTGTTATAACGAAAAACATATTCAAACCATTGAAAGCACAAAAGTTTATAACTGTTTGTAGAACACGTTTTCAAATAGTATCTTTCGTTGTAGTTTTATAACTTTTGTGTGGCTTTTCTTCTTCATAAAGAGCTTACATTAGCAGCTTATTGTGGTTATATCAAGCTTATTGTTGGGTTATTTTTTGGTGGTACTTGGCTAAAATCGAAGAGAAAAAAGACGTGCATTCAAAGTGTTTGATATTTGGTCTCAACCGATCTAGTTTTTTTTTCAAACCACCGATCTAGTTTGTTTCTCAAAATCAACCGATCTAGAACTCATTGAAGACCCAAACTAGTGCACCGAATGAGTTCAACCGATCTAGAATACACCTTAAGGAACCGAACTAGCTCATTCTTGTGTGAACCGAACGAGTATCAAACCAAGTGGAACCGAACTAGCAAAGTTTGAATCAACACTAAGTACCGTTAGTTATATTAGTTAGTACACAAGCTAGTTTTATAATTGTGCAGCAAGTACAAAATGTTATACTGGATCAATAGTTTTAGTACCCGTTAGTATCAAAAATGTTAGTACAGAGTTTTATGCATATATGCATAAATATCTTAGGAAAGGATATGCATGATCTTTGTGTACCGTTTTTAAAGCCCATAGGGTTTCTTGGTCAATAAAACGGAACCCTAGGCAAGTTTATAGATATTGTTCTTTTTCTAAACCATATCAATAGAGGTCAATTAGCAATCATAGTCTTTGTAATCTGTAACCTAGGTAGATTCAAGTTATTATAAAAGTGTGAGTTTGATAAGATCTCTTGTGTTTTCCTATTATTGTTCTTCTTAGCATTATTGATTAGATTCCGCATAATCAATAGGTTTAAGTCCATATGTTTACCATTGTTGTTTTAGATTTATCTAGAGTAACAAACCCTTTACAAGCTAAAGGTTAAAGATCCATTAAGTAAGGGATCCAACAAGTGGTATCAGAGCTTGTGTGGAAACTCTGAATAAGAAGAACTCAATTGTAAGATGGCAGTTGAAGACACTCCTCCACCCACTATCACAGCAATGAAAATCCCTATCATCAGGAAGGGAGAATATGATATTTGGA
This sequence comes from Tanacetum coccineum, assembly GCA_026074375.1. Taxonomy (NCBI): domain Eukaryota; kingdom Viridiplantae; phylum Streptophyta; class Magnoliopsida; order Asterales; family Asteraceae; genus Tanacetum; species Tanacetum coccineum. The sequence continues at coordinate 7,064 of BQNB010081420.1, forward strand.
GCATGAGAATGCGACAATATATCTGTTACACAGACCATAACCTATGGAGTTATGTCAATAGAGATCTAGAAAGAAGAGCCTACATCTAGCGAAGAAACATCTGCCTTCTCATTGCTCTTAGACTCGCCGAAACAACGTGCCTGCTAAAAGAACCAGAAAAGAGTAAGAGCTTCTGCTTTTAGTAATACTGAGGATAACCTCCTCAAGTTTCACAATGTTGCAGAGCGAAATCACGCTGGGTTGCAATCAAAATCAAGGTTGGAGTAAGATGAATCCAAAAGATGCAGAAAATGTTTCTAAAACATCATTGGAAAACTTTAACTACTTGTATCAAAGAAATCTGGACAAGCTTATATAGTGCCAAAAAACTCATAAGTCAATTGAGGTTCAATGTGCCCAATATCAAAGGAAATATCACCAGATAGTTCCTAACAATCTGTACCCGCGTTCATAGAAGCAAATTGCTCTAATCATAGAAATAAGTCAGACATTGATGAGATTGATATTTGATGACCTCTACACCAACCTTAGGTCTATGAAGATGAGATAAAAGGTCTTCAATTCCCACTTCACTTCTCAAAACTTGGCATTTCTTTCCTTTGAGACACTAGCAGTACTGAATGAAGTTAGTATGGCTAGTGGAGATTTTGTGGGTTAGTACGCTAGAGGAATTAAGTCAATTTTCACTACCCCATGTGCTCAGATGTACTGCTCTTCTTTGCACTACCAACAACCAGACCGCAACTTGAAAAATGAGGATTTTTTAGAAGATTGATGAAGATTGGACTTGGAAGAATTGGATCTTAGATGGTAGATGCTATGTTGACTTTCAGAGTGAAGAAATTCATTACAAGAAGACAGGAAAGAACTTGGATTTCAAAGAAAAATGACATGTTTCTCTTGATAAGTCAAAAATTAAGTGCTACAACTGTCACAGAAAAGGGCACCGGTATGTGTTTAATTACACATACCTTTTACCTTTAAAAACAAGTTAAAATAACCAAAAACGGACTTAAAATGCCAAATATATGCTTGTTTTGCTAATTATGTTGTGCAGGAACGGATATCTAAGAAAAGGACAAAAAATGAAGCCAAAACGACAAAACCGGACACGGAATGGAAAAGTGTGGTAAAGACAAAGTCAAGACAAAGCCCAAGTGTGAAAAAGTCAACCAAAGTCAACCCCGACAAACCCGAAGCCATAAGTGAAGAAAAATAAGTTTAGGGGCCAAAATTGCCAAGTCCCTAACTTATTTAATGAAGAATATGAAGAAAATGCTTGTGAGGGACTAAAATTGCCAATACACCAAAGATATACCACAAGGACCCAATCTGCCAACAGCAAATTGTTGTACATCCAAAGGACTACACTTGCAACACGCTATATAACACTTGGGGGGTGTTTTTGCCAATTTCCAAAACTATCATCCCCAAACGTTTATAAACACAAGGACGAAAACTGCAAGAGACATATAAACTTTGAGGGACTAGTTGTGACAAACTCCCAAACCCTCACCCCGTTTTTGAAACACTATACATCTTCTACAAACCTTTCCCGCCAAACTTCAATTCCCCCCCTCCTGTCACTTTCCACCTCGTTGACCTCCCCACAACACTCTAAACCCATCACAATAACAAACCCCACCCCCCACATGGTCCTTGTCCACGGTGGCAATCCAAAAACCCTCAATTCGATCAAAGGTTGAGATCAATTTGAGTGGGCAACAAGAAAAACCAAGGGCCAGGATTAGACTTGTGTTTACACACTCACAACAAGCACAAAGAGCTGTTTATGTCTCTACAAAGAAGCACACAAGTGAAGACAAGAAGAGAAGAGGCCAAATCCAAAAGCCCTAGCTCGTTTCTATATAAGCTTTGTAAAGCCATTATATAAGGCAGTGTAGTTTTTGAGAGCTCAGTTTAGTTTTTAACTTAATTTACTTTTATGTACTTGTACTCTTTCTTAGTTTAATGAAAATTCAGTTTACCTTTCACATTGTGTTCTAAGTTTTTATCTCAACTTTGGTTTCTTTAAAAATCATACAAGCTCTTAATATAAGCCACTTTATAATCAGTTTTAAAACTTTGATACAAGAATTTAAGAAAAAATTAAAAGGAAAAAAAAGTTACTGTTTGATAAGCTAATGGATGAATGAGCAAACTTGGATGGCTCATTGGGTTGCTTAGTATAGCTTATTTATAAGCTAAGGGTAGGATTAGAGCTTATTTAGGTTCATTTACTCCTGTTTTGAGCAAGGAGTTAAGGTATGCTTTCTTTTTAAATTTTTGCTTAAAGTTACTGTAGCACAGCTTTTTTTTCCAGCTTATTTATGTCTTATTGTGCTTATTTGCTTTTGCCTCTTACCCTTTAGTGCTTAACTATGCTTGTTCAATACTTGTCTTTTAAAATTTGTGCTTAAATTAGTCTTTATAAGTGCTAAAACCCGTTTTTAGAAATATAAGGGGGTGTTTGGGTTAAGCCCAAAATGGGTCAAAATGGGATGGTTATGGGTTGGTGTCACTTTGCCATCCTTGGCTAAGTGCATTAAGCTCATTTAAGCTTGTTTTCTGTTTGTTGTAAGCAAAAAAGGTGTAGTTTAAAGTTTTGTCAAGTTAGCTAAAAAATTGTAAAGACAAAAGTCACTTTACACAGCTTATTTGATTAAGCTGTGTAAAGTCCCTTTTTACCTTTGTTTTGAATCCTTATTTGAGTGTCTAAACAAGTTTTTAAAAGTGTTTTGAGTCATTTGTTTACCTAAGTCAAAACTGCCAAAAATTTGGTGTCATCTTTTAGTAAAAGAAAAAGCTCTTTTTCAAAAACAAAAACCAGCAGGTTTAATTTGTTTTTAGCAAATGAAATTTTGAATATAAGCTCTTCATAAGCCCCTTTTAATCTGTTTACCATTTATTTTTCATTTTGAGCTTATTTGACAGCTTATTTTAAGCTGTCAAATTAAGCCCATTTTTTTAGTACATTTGCCCTGGTGCTAAGGGCTTGTCTTTAAGCCCACTGTTCTAGCTTATTAGAGGACCTTAGCTCAAGCTTTTGGCTTTTCTGAAAAGCCAATAAGCTCTTTTATAAGACCCCTTATTTGTAGACTTTAGCTTGGCCCCTAGGTGGCTTAAAATGAAGCTCAAATTAGGCCTTTGATTTTTTTAGCATAGTGTAGGAAAATAGCTTAATTTCTTTTCTGGCTTATTAGGTGCTTATTAATGGTTGATTTTAGCTCTTACTTGCTTATTAGGATTGTTAGTTGCCTATGTTTGCTTATTGTTCACTTTCCTTGCTTATTGTGTGCTAACAGTCAAAAAGAAAAAGCCACTTGAGCCTTTAAGCTCAATTTAAGCAAACTGCCATCAAAAAGCCCTTTTTCCAGCTTATTTATAAGCATTCACAAAAAGTTGTAGTTATATAAAATGATTACCTTCATGTGCTTAACAAGTTTGGTTAAAAAGTTTTTCTAAAAAAAAAGAGGAGATAAGAGGAAACCCGGGTGAGCAAGACTCGAACCCGGGTCTCAACCCTCAATACACCTCTTTTATACAAACACTCTTACCGCTGTGCCCTTGGGTCTTTTCTGTTAGACCCTTGGGCACTTTGGTATATAAGGGTGTTTTGACCCTTTAGCTTATAAGCTCGTTTAAGCTTATTTTCAGCTTATTTATAAGCTGAATTTCGGGTTTCTTATTTTTCTTAGGATAGTTTTAGGGTCTAGTATTTTAGGTAATTTTCTCAGAATTTTTAAAATTAGTTTAGTATTTTTTATAATTTAATTTCTTTAAAAGTTTTAAAAATTCATAAAAAATACAAAAATTATCAAAAAAATATTTTTCTTTTTTAGGAAATTTTCTTTAGTCATATTTTACGTAGGAAAAATGAAAAAACTTTCGTGGGTTAATTTTGCAAACTTTTGATTTTTAAAGAACGGGTCTCGGGCACGGTTCTTGTCTTGACTCGTTTTTGGGTCAAACGACCTCCGTTTTCAGTCTAGTTTTTTTTAAACTTCGTTATTTGTCATTTAGAATCTATTTTAGCTTTTAAATTTGTTTTAGGGTTTAATTTGCAAAATTTAGGTTTTTGACCCTCGTTTTTCGTGCCCGTTTTAGGATTTAAGTTATTTAGCTTTCATTTTTAGGTTTTTCTCAATCGTTTTTGCTTGTTATTGATTAATTTAGCTTTCTACACTCCCAAATCATTACTCTCATTCAAACTCCAATTTTCCGACTGTATCGATTCTCAAGCACAGCCTCGTTGGGGATAAACGACCCGGGGATATTCTATACTACTTCTCGGTTTCATTGATTGTTTTTAGATTATACTTATTATATATATTTTATTATATATTATATATATAAAAGTTTAATTTAGCACCAATCAATTTTTGGCGCCGCTGCCGGGGAGGCTGTGAAACCGATTATCGTTACGTTTGACCATTTGTGTTTGAATCTGTGAATATTATCATATAAAAAAAACCCTAAAAGTACAAAAATATTTTCATTTTCTTTTTAGTATAATTATCATTTAAAAAAAACCAAAAATATAAAAACATTGTCCATAAAAAGAAATAAAATTCACAAATTGGTAAAAATACCAAAATATAATATTCTCAATTGAGGTATTATCATAATAACTTCCGGTGAACTTGTTGGTTCCCAACTCGAACAAAAGATTTAAAAACTTGCCTTTTGTGTCACTTGCGAGGTACGGTTCACCTTTTAAAAGATAAACAAACTATAAGAGGGGTATAAGGCGGGTTGTTCCTAGGAACTACGACCCTAAAGGAAAAAGGTTTTTAATAGCTTCGCGCTTTCCTATTCCTCCGCTCCTTTGTGCGTTTTTCTTTTCGAAGAGTTACCGAGAAGGGTGAGAGTTACCGTGAAGTAAGTATTTATTTTGGTTGAAGTTGACTTATCTCAGTGGTCCGTTAAAATCCATTGTGATAAATCATTGAAAAACCAATAAATTTAGTGTAGTTTTACTTTTTATATTTTTGTTTTGTGATGCCGCACTCGTTCTCAGCCCGTACAATGTTGACAACAACAAGTCCGACAAACTTCTGTTGAATCACCAAATCTTGAGAAACCAAATAACAATCAAGGAACCTTCAATCCTCCCATAGTTACGATGGACGATAATCGAACTATGGCGCAATTACTCGAGCCAACCCTGGTATGTGCTTAATTACACCTACCATTTTTCCAATTAAAACGGGACTTAAATGGCTCAATAAAACGTACCAAAAAATACATGATATTGGTATGTTTGCCATTTGTGTTGTGCAGGAAACGGATATCACCAGAGGAACAAAAAGAAAGCAAAGAACAAAGACAAACCGAGCACGGGATAGAAAAGACAAAGTCACAAATCGTAGCAAAGTCAGTCAAAGTCAAAAAGTCATCCCCGCAAGATGTCAAATGTTCTCAATCAAAGTAAGAAATACCATTGAGGGATAAAACTTACCAAACCTAAGTTGTTTTACAAGAATAAGAAGGATCAAGGGCAGAAATTAGAAATTGGTGGAGTATATCTTGAGGGGCCAAAACTGCCAACCTTCCCAAAACCATCTTTCCCGCCCAACAAAACCCCAGATACAACTCACGGGTGTCTTCCCACCCTTTTACCCTGCAACTCTTACAACTAATGGATAAAACATTTTCCCCTCCTTCTCACTATCTCTCCCAGCTTTATAATTTGCCATGTTGACATTCCTTCACCATGTCCAACTGATTTCGTGGCTTAGATGACTCAAAAGAAGCACAAGCAAGATTGAATGGCTGAGATTTGTTTTAGAATTCCCTCACACAACAAGCACACTTGGGTTTTTGTCTCTACAAAGAAACACAGAAGAAAGAAGACCAAGGAACCAAGACCTTAATTCATTTTAGTATAAATAGGGCCATTGTAACCCAAGAGTTGAGTAGTCAGTTTTTTAGTTTTTATCTAGTTCTTAGTTTAAATTTTAGCTTACTTTTATGCAAATTTTACTCTTCCAAGTCTTGTAACTTTAATTTTCGTCTTAATGCAAATTTGGAATTTTTAAGTCATTTCTTGATTCTCTGTATTTCCTTTGTTAAAAGCTTTACTTAATATGTTCTAAGTCTTATAAATTGCATATAAGTCATTTGTCGTAACTCAAAATATAGAATTTAAGTAAAGTCACTAAAAAGTCCACACTCAAATATACCACAGCTTATGGATGATAAGCCAGTTCTGGATGGGCTTATGGACTCTCACTAGCTTGTTTCATACAAGCTAGAGCTTGTAGACTCTTTGTTTAACCCTGTTTTGAGCAAGGGAGTTGTAAGTTTTTATTTTTCTTATTTTGCTTATTTACTGTAGAACTGCTTATTAGTGCTTATTTGTTACTTATATTTGCTTATTTATGCTTTATTACGATGTTTAGTGCTTATCTTGCTTAGTTGTTAGTTTAAAAAGTGACTTGTGCTCATTTCTTAGTTAGTACTGTTAGTTATGAGTTAAAACTGTTAAGACTGATTTAGCTTATTTAAGTGCTTATTATTGATTAAAACCTGCTTATAAGTGCCTTATTTTGTTATTTGATAATCTGTTTTTAACAATTTAGGACCAAATCAGCTTAAAATAAAAAGAAAAATGATTTTTGAAAACTTTAAGGGGTGTTTGGAACAAGCAGTACTAACCCATAGTTAGTACTGCTGGTTCTATTTTGGGATTTTTAAAGCTAGCAGTACTAACTCAAAGCTAGCAGTACTAACTCCAAGTTAGTACTGGTAGTTAAAACTGTTAGTACTGTTGGTTCATTATTGCTTATTAGCTTATTATTTCTGCTTATTTAAGATTTCCTTAGCTTTTTAGAGTAGATTAAGCCCATTTTCGTTTACTGTCTTTAGTAGAGCTTATTTAAGCTTATTCGCCTTTTCAAAGCAATTTTAATAGTTTATCAGTTTGTAGCTTTTTAGCTTATTTGCCATTTTAGTTTATTCTAGTTGCTTATTCTTATGCCTGAGTGCTTATTAGGGGTAGTTAAATATCTGTTTTAGCCTATTTGCTTATTTCTTGTTTCATTGTGTTTTGTTAAAGCTAGCAGTACTAACTCAAAGCTAGCAGTACTAACTCCAAGTTAGTACTGATAGTTAATACTGTTAGTACTGTTGTTAGTACTGCTGAGTTTCTCCTGCTTAACTTAGTTTAATTGCTTGCTGAATTTGCTTATTTAGAGTTAGTCTAGCTTATTTGGTTTGTCTTAAGCTTATTTGAGCTTATTTGTGTCTTAGTATAAAAGTTTTAAGTGTTTTTACCATTCCTAGCCTTTATGCCTGCTCTAGCTTATTTTCCTTGCTTATCTTTTCGTGCATTTGCTTATTAGGTTTAGTGCCCAATCATATCCTTGTCATATTCAAACATCGATTATCAATTCGTCATTCGATTTTCCATTCAAGCCTCGTTGGGACATAACGACCCGGAAATATTCTATACTACTTCCGGTTTCATTGATTTTGTGGATTTTGATCCTTGTTATATATTTATATTTATTTATATTTATTTATATATAAAAAGGAATAAGATTTCGCGAGTCAATTTTTGGCGCCGCTGCCGGGGAGGCTGTGAAACGAATTATCGTTACGTTTGACAAATTGTGTTTGAATTTGTGAATATCTCTTTTATTTTTATAAAAATACAAAAATATTTTTCATTTCTTTTTTAGTATATATTTATAAAACAAGAAAAACCAAAAATATAAAAACATTGTCTTAATCAAGAAATAAAATTCACAAGTTGGTAAAAATACCAAAATATAATATTCTCAATTGAGGTATTATCATAATAAATTCCGGTGAACTTGTTGGTTCCCAAATCAAAATACCAAAAAAAAAACGAAAAGATAAAAACATAGTCTTTAATTATCAATAAAAATCAATAATTCAAGTTGAAAAAGAACACCAACAGTATAATACTTTTCAACTGAAGTGATATCCATTAATAAGTTTCCCCCGAAAAACCCCCCAAAAGAATCAAAAACATACGCTTAAGTGCACTTGCGAGGTACGGTTCACCTTTTAACAGATAAACAAACTTCTAAGAGGGGTTAAGTGCGGTTGTCCTAAGAACTACGACCCTAAAGGAAAATAAGGTTGTAGCGAAATAGCTTCCGCGGCTTTCCTATTCCACCCGCCATTTGTGTGTTTTTTCTTTTCGAAGAGTTACGCGAGAAGCTGCTCTATTATTATTATGTTTAAGTTGTCCTTGTTCGATGTCCGTTAGTTAAAATAAATTGTGAATTTACTTTTGATAAACCAAAAAAAAATTATAGAGTGTCAGTTTTCTTTTTTAGGCATTCGCACTCGACTCACATCTCGTAATTCATTCAACCATCAACAACAACAAGCCCCACCTGCTTTGTTGAACCTTTTAATTCTTGAAGAACCAATTGAAATACCGCTTCCTCCCCTAGCTCCGATGGAATGATCACCCGACTGGCTCAATTGCTCCAAAGCACCCACCGAGTGGGTACGATGAATGCAATCATAATTCCATAAATCAATGCTAATTTCGAGTTGGCAATGGTTTGATCAATCTCGTTCAAACAAGCAGTTTTTTTTCGGACATGATAAAGAGGATCCCACATGCCTCACTATCCGATACATCAATAAGATTACCTCAACGATGAGATTACCCAATGACCCGATGCACGTCAATTTAAGCTTATGCTTTTTTTTCCGTTTTCTCGTTGAAGGTTCATGCCCATGATTTGGCTAGAAAAAGAACCTCCTCATTCAATATTGACGTGGGATGATCAGTTTCAAAATTTCATTAATCAATTTCTTTCCTCCTTCAGAAAATTGACGAAATCTCTTGAAATGGAAATCAACGAGATTTAAACAAAGAATTTGACGAATCTTTTACGAGAGCTTGGGATCGTTTAATGACCATTCTTCGAGCATAAATGCCGCCACATAACGGATTCACGATTACATCAGCGTAGATACATTTTACAATGCGTTTTTTTTGAATGCCAAAAGATCAAGAATCATTGAATTCTGCTGCGGGGTGGAAACTTCTGGATAAGGATGCCTTCGTGAATGCTTGAGAATTATCGATAGAAATCTAAGGTTCGTATTTCATGAAACAAGGCATCATTGCCAAAGTGAGTTCAAACTCATCTACTCACCGAATTTACACAGATGTTGCTTGCTCTTACAAACCGAAGTTTTTGAACTTAAGAACATGAATGAAGACTATGGTCGTTGTCGAAAAAACAAAGCCCAAGCTTCCTGCACCAGAAAAGCGGTTGAGAAGAGTTGTGTTACTTGCGGTGTGCTCATTCCTACCAAACTTGTTCCAACCACCACTAGGAATGTTTTATCGAGAATAATATTCAAGAATAAATGTCTCTCAAGGCAGCCTCAGCTAACAACAACCAAGGAAACACGCGGTTATCGAGCCCCGATTGCACAATCAAAATCAGACCTTCACGGTTTTCCTCCCGTTCAAAACAATCGCATAATAGTTGAAAAATCAAGGAAACAATAGAATCGTTACAACCAAAACCAGGGGGAATTTCAATCAAGCTCAGCTTACTAACCCCCGGTTCATCAAGGTCAAATCTATCGATCCTCAAGTTGTTCCAACCTCCTGCCTTTTCAAGCCTCCCGCCTATAAGCTCCAGCTCCCTACAAATTCAAGGTGTATTGAAGGAAGATTTCCAAGCATACGTAAAGGCTAATGATGTTGTGATGAGGAACATGCAAACTCAAGGTCAAAACATGCAAAGTCAGTTGACCAACCTCACGGGCATGCTTTCCAAATTTGTCACTTCCAATACCACGCCTCTACTTCATGAACTCTCCCCTATACACCGTTACTAACCAAGGAAGACTTGAAAGGTATTCCCAGACTCGAAGTGGTGTTGCTTACAAAGGACCTACGATTCCAATTACTTCTTCTCCTAAGGTAGTGGAACGTAAACCCGAGGTCACAAAGGACACGATGCTTCCTACTAATAACGGAAGCACCGAAGACGTCTAACCTCCGGTTGCCCCTGTTGTCCATCATGAGCCCGTAAATGCTCCAATTAGTGCTTCAATGCCTAACCAAAAATCATCAATTACCATTCCTTCCAAGAAGAAATGATGAAGAGTCCGTGAAAAAGCTAAACGACCAAAATTGAGAAATTCTACGTAACTTTAGAGAATAGTAGTATTTGAAATTAGCTTAACGGATGCCTTTGATGGCTTTATGCCAAAATTCGCCTCGACTCTTAAAAACCTTAATCGAAAACAAAGAAAAGTATAGTGAAATGGCTAAACTCCATTGACCGATAATTGCTCAGCGGTCATCCTAAATAATTATCCAATAAACTAGAGACCCTGGCCGATTTCTTATCCATGTGAATTCCTCTGGATTAATACATGCAAACGCTAATCCGATCTTGGCCGTGCCATTAATCTATGCCATATTCTGTATGGAAAAATCTCTCTCTTCCCGAACTAACCCCGACTTGCATGACACTAGAACTAGCGGACCGTTCAATCTCTGAACTGATCGGTATCGCTGAAGACGTCTATGTAACGATGGGAAAATCCATTTTCCAAGAAATCGTAACGTAGATTTTTGACCAGACCCCCCCGATACCTTTAATTCCTCGGAGGAGGTTTCTTCTTAAAGACCAGTCGTGCATTGATAGATGTATACGAGGCTGAAATAACCCTTCATGTTGGCAGAGAGGCCATTACATTTAATCTGGACCAAACTTCGAGATACACGGCTAATCATATAACGGCAAACCGAATTGACGTCATTGATATGGCTTGTGAAGAATACTCTCAAGAGTTTCTTGTTTTCTCAAATGTGATCTCGAGTGCAATCCACTCCTTACTAATGTTCCAATCGTCTCTACTTCATCTCCGACTTTAACTCCATTCGGTGGACAAGTGATTTCCCCTCTTTTCGAAGAAGCCAATCTCTTTTCTTGCTGTAGAGGATGATCCAACTTTCACCGGAACATGATTACCAACATATTATGACCCTGATGGGGACATTCTTCTCCTCAAAGCAATTCTTAATAGTGATCCTTCACCACCACCTCCCAATCAAGGAAATTATTTTCCAGAAACTCGAAAAGATCTTAAAATTTGTGAAGCAAACAATGAAAAATCTTCAGTTAATAAGCCCCCTGAGGTTGAACTCAGGCTGGCCACCTCAATTTAAAATATGCCATTTCTTTCTGAAGGTAACGACAAGTTTGCCCTCATAATTGCAAATAATTTAAAGAATGGAGGAAAGGCCGCTCTAATCGAGGTTCTAAAGTCCCACAAACGAGCCATCGCTTGGAAACTTTCTGATATTAAGGGTATTGACCCAGAGTTTTGTACCCACAAAATTCTTATGGAAGAGGACTACAAACCGACGGTTCAACATCAAAGGCGGGTAAATCTGAAAATCCATGACGTCATCAAAAAAGAGGTTGAAAAACTTCTTGACGCCGGATTAATTTATCCGATCTCTGACAGTCCATGGGTAAGCCCGGTGCACTGTGTACCGAAAAAGGGTGGCATGACCGTCATCAAAAATGATGAAAATGATTTAATACCGACTCGATTGGTCACAGGGTGGAGAGTGTGCATTGACTATAGAAAGTTGAATGAAGCTACCCAAAAGGACCACTTTCCATTGCGCCTATTAAGACCAAATTCTCCAAAAGACTCACGGGATACCAACTTTCGTATTGTTTCCTCGATGGCTTCTCGGTTTATTTTCAGATTCCCATAGACCCGAAGGACCAAGAAAAGACAACATTTACTTGCCCATACGGAACATTTGCCTATCGTCGCATGCCTTTTTTTGGGCTTAGCAATGCACCTTCACGTTTCAACATGTATGATGGCAATCTTCCATGACTGATCCGAAAAAATAATGGAAGTGTATTTGGATGACTTTTCATCTTTGTGGATTCTTTCCTCTCATGCCTATTCCCCATTGGACAAAATGTTTTGAAACTGTTGAAGACACCAATTTGGTCCTAAACTGGGAGAAAAGCCATTTTATGGTAAAGGAAGGCATTTGTTCTTGACGACAAAATCTCCAAGTCGGAATTGAGGTCACCGACTAAAGTTGAACGTTATCGGCCAATCTCCCTCCCCCGACATACTGAGAAGAGGTGTCCCGAAAGTTTTGCTTGGGCACTGCCTGATTTTAAACACCCACGAATTCATACAAGACTTCTCAAAATTAAGCCCCCACAGTGACTCACCAGCTTGAAAAAGAGACTCCATTTCTTCTTCAAAAGAGTGTATCGATTCCTTTAATACACTTAAAGAAAATTGACCGAGGCTCTAATTTTGATTGTGCTGCCCGACTGGGACGTGCCTTCGAACTCAGAGTGAAATGCAAGCATTTTGCAATTGGGACAGTCCTAGTGGCATAAACGAAAAAACAAGCAATTTCCAACCAATTTCACTATGCCAACCAGCAAACCATGACTGAAGCTCAAAGCACATTACACTACGAATACGAAAAAGAATTACTTGTAGTAGTGTACGCTGTTTTGAAGAAATTTTGGTCATATCACGTTTTGTCTAAAAGCATAATGTACCGACCTTCTGCTATAAAGTATCTCTTTGCCAAAAAGGATGCTAAGCCAAGACTGATGCGGTGGATCCTTTTACTCCAAGAATTCGATGTTACCATCTGAGACAAAAAAGCAGCAGAGAATCTGGACGCCGATCATCTTTCCAGACTTGAGAACCCTCACCAAGATAAACTCGAGAACAAGGAAATCACGGAAACATTTCCTCTTGAAACTCTTGGATCGGTTGCTCTTCGTGTTGATAGTACCCCATGGTTTGTAGATTTCGCAAATTACCATGTGGGGAACTTCATTGTCAAGGGAATGTCATCCCAGTAGAAAAACAAGTTTTTCAAAGATGTCAAACACTACTTCTGGGATGACCCCTTCTTGTTCAAAATCTGTGCGGATCAAATGATCTGGCGGTGTGTGCACGGCAAAGAAGCTCTCGACATTCTCGAAGCTTGCCACAATGGACCCACCGGGGGACATCACGGTGCAAATCTCACCGCCAGAAAGGTCTTTGATGCCGGATTCTTTTGGCCTTCAATATACAAAGATGCCCACGAGTTGGTTAAAAATTGTGACTCGTGCCAACGACAAGGAAAAATTTCACAAAGGGATGAGATGCCTCAAAATTCCATCCAAGTATGTGAAATCTTTGACGTTTGGGGCATAGACTTCATGGGACCGTTCCCATCTTCTAGAGGCAACAAATACATACTTGTGGCTGTCGATTACCTATCAAAATGGGTTGAAGCAAAGGCGCTCCCCACCAACGACGCCCGAGTAGTTTGCAAATTTCTTAAATCTCTCTTTGCCAGATTTGGTGCCCCTCGTGCCATCATCAGTGATCGTGGAACACATTTGCAAAGGTCATGCTTAAATACGGAGTCACTCATCGTCTCTCCACCGCGTATCACCCCCAGACAAGTGGGCAGGTTGAAGTATCGAATCGTGGTTTAAAAAGAATTCTTGAAAGGACAGTGGGCGAAAATCGTGCCTCTTGGTCGGACAAACTGGATGACGCTCTCTGGGCCTTCCGTACAGCGTACAAAACACCCATCGGGTGCACTCCGTACAAGCTTGTATATGGAAAGGCATGTCATCTGCCGATTGAGTTGGAGCACAAAGCTTACTGGGCCCTTAAACATGCAAACTTTGATCTCAAAACCGCGGGTGATCAACGCAAAGTTCAACTCAATGAATTAAGTGAACTGCGTGATCAAGCCTATGAAAATTCTTTGATTTACAAAGAGAAAACTAAGAGGATTCATGACGCAAAGATCAAAAACCGCGTTTTCAACGTCGGTGATCAAGTCCTCCTCTTTAACTCAAGATTGAAAATTTTCTCCGGCAAGTTGAAGTCCCGTTGGTCAGGACCATTTACCATTGTTCAAGTTTTTCTGTATGGCACCGTTGAGTTATCCCAAAACTCTGGGCCAAACTTCAAAGTAAATGGTCATCGTCTCAAGCACTACTTTGGAGGTGATGTCCCTGCCATGGATATCCCGGACCTCCAAACCTTCCCGAAAGTCGCTACATGGGATGATCTCGCCTTCAAACTTATTATTCTCGGGTGGAACGTAAAACATAGAATATTGCAAAACATTGATCCAGGGTTGAAATCCAAAATAGCACATACACCTTAAGATATAAATTGTCGGGAGTGAAAAGTTTACAAATTGTAAATATGAGTAGTGTTAGCATCTTAACTCATAATAAACGGAGATTCGTTTTTAAGCTAGGTTTTTGTGTGATAAGGAGAAAAGTCTGGAATATGAATTTATCCTTTTTGGCATTCCGGATCGAAATGGCATCTTGTTCTATTGATCCCTAAAGTTATTAAGATAACAAAAGTCAACGTTCTAGTTGAGTTTATTAATATGAAAAAATTAAAAATAAAAATATTTAGGAAAAAGAGTATATAATATAAAAAAATTGAAAGACGGTGATTTTCAAAACTTATGAGTCTTTAACTCACGTTATGAACACTTAGCTACTTGTTCCTAAGTTATTAGTCGAGGTATTGAGCTTCTTAGTTTTTTAAATGCTTACTTCATAGCATAGCGTTGAGGACACGCAATTACCTTAGTATGGGATTTTTGTTATGTTTTTAATTACACAAACCTTTTACCTTTAATATACAAACTAAAAAACCAAAAACGTGGAAACCCCCCCACCCCCCCCCCTTATAAAAACAAAAAATATGCTTTGGTTTTTTGCTAATATAGTTGTGCAGGACGGAATCTAAAGAAAAGAGACAAAAACTAAGCCAAACGCCAAAACCGGACACAGAATGGTAAAAGCTTGTAAAAGACAAGTCAAGACAAAGCCAATGTGGAAAAAGTCAACCAAAGTCAACCCGACCAAATCCAAAGACAAAAAGTGAAGAGAAAAATGATTAGGGGTCCAAAATTGCCATATCCCTAACTTAATTACATGAAGAAATGAAGAACAATACTTGTGACGGTTACTAAAAACTATGCCAACCCTCAAAAGTCATACACCAAAAGGACTTAATTTGCAAGATCACTTATAACACTTGGGGGTGTTTATGCCAATTCCCTCAAACTTTAACCACCACATGGACTGGATTTGTAATTAACCTATAATCCTTGAGGGACCATTCTTGCCTAATCCCTAAACTTACCCCCCCCCCCTCTGTGACTTAAACATAAATCGACATATATCAAATGATGGACCTATTTTGTGACAAACTCCCAAACTAACCCCCCTTTTAAACACTGTACAGATCTCTCCCACCTACTTTCCATTTCCTCCCGCCAAACTTATAATACCCCCAACCTGTCCCTTTCTACCCCCACTACCACAACCCATCCCTTTCAAACATCGATGAGCAGCTCCCCACAACACTCCAAACCATCACAAATAACAAACCAACCCCCACCCCCCACAAGGTCCTTAGTCCACGGTGGCAATCCAAAAACCCTCAATTCGATCAAAGGTTGAGATCAATTTGAGTGGGCAACAAGAAAAACCAAGGGCCAGGATTAGCTTTGTGTTTCTACACACACAACAAGCACACAAGATTATTTTGTCTCTACAAAGAAGCACACGAGGGCAAGACCAAACCCTAGCTTATTTTCTATAAAATCTTTTGTAAGCCCTTGAGGCAAGAGAGTTAGTTTTTAGTGTGTAGTTTTTAGTACTCAGTCTTAGTTTTTAACTTAGCTTTACTTTCTTGTACTTGTAATTCTCTTTTTAAGATTAATGAAAATTTCAGTTTATGTTTTAATTTGTGTTCTAAAGTTTCCAAGTTAACTTAAGTTTCCTTTAAGCTCAATTCTAAGCTCTTATATAAGCACTTTATAATCTGTTTTAAAACCTTGATACAAGAATTTAAGAAAAAAATTAAAAAAAAAGACAAAAGTTACTGTTTAATTAAGCCATGGATGAATGGGCAGAAATGGATGGCTCATTGGGTGTTTAGTATAGCTTATTTATAAGCCTAAGAGGAAAATAAAGCTTATTTATGTATAGCATACACTCCTTGTTTAGAGCAAGGAGGTCAGTCACTTTCCTATTAAATTATTGATTAAAGTTTTCTTAAGCATTGCTTATTTATAAGCTTATTGATGACTTTTTTGGTGCATATGTTGTGTTTAGTTATGCTTAAAAATCCCATTAGATTTCTATTTTATCATTTTACTGTCATTTGCCTAAAAACTGCCTAAAATGCTTATTTTCTACGTTGTTGCTTATTACTTATGAAAAAGCTTATTACTTTTAGCATTTTACATTAGATGCTTATTATTGCATACTTAATAGTTGACTTTAAAATTTTTGCTTAAAACGAAAGTCTTTAAAGTTTTAAAATCTCGTTTTTCTTTAGAGAAGTCTATAAGGGTGTTTGGGTTAAGCCCAAAATGGTCAAAATGGGATGGTTATGGATGAGTGTCACTTAGACATCCTTTGCTAATGCATTAAGAGCTCTATTTAAAAGCTTGTCTTTCTCATAGTGTAAGCAAAAAGTGTAATGTTTAAAGTGTGTCAAAGTTAGCTAAAAAATGTTAATTCAAAAGACACTTTACACATCTTATATTTGATTAATGTCTGTGTAAAGTCCTGTCATACCTTTGTTTGAGTTCTTAAGCGAGATTCTAAACAAAGATTTCAAAAGAAGTTTTGAGTCCATTCTGTACCTTAGTTAAACTCCTGCCAAAAATTTGGTGTCATCTTTTAGTAAAAGAAAAAAGTTCTTTTTCAAAAACAAAAACCAGCAGGTTTAATTTATTTTTTGCAAATGAAATTTTGAATATAAGCTCTTCATAAGCCCCTTTTAATCTGTTTACAATTTATTTTTCCATTTTGAGCTTATTTGACAGCTTATTTTAAGCTGTCAAATTAAGCCCATTTTTTGGTACATTTCCCCTGGTGTTAGGGGCTTATTTAAGTCCTATATTGTTTATCTTATTAGATAGTATATTACTCAAGTCTTATTGGCTTTCAGAAAAGCCATTAACTCTTTAATAGCCCCTTTTTTTTAGTTAGACTTTAGGAACCCCTTTTTGTTGCTTATTTTTAAGCCCAAAATGTGTCCCTAGGCTTTCTTTCTTTCAGCATCTTAGCTTATAGCTATTTATTTTTACTTTTCTGTCTGTTTTAATCTAGCATATTTGTATCATAGGCTTATTAGGTTAGGAGTAGCTAGTTTCATTTAATTTATCTTCAGATTCACTTAGCTATATTAGTCACTTAAGCCCTCTTGATAGTTTTTTCTTAAAGTCCATGTT
The DNA here is from genome assembly GCA_026074375.1 of Tanacetum coccineum. Classification (NCBI taxonomy): domain Eukaryota; kingdom Viridiplantae; phylum Streptophyta; class Magnoliopsida; order Asterales; family Asteraceae; genus Tanacetum; species Tanacetum coccineum. The sequence continues at coordinate 24,366 of BQNB010081420.1, forward strand.
CCCTTAATCTTAGTTAAGCTTCTATTGAAAATGAATTAGCCTTTTCAAGCTAAATTTAGTTGTTTGATTTAATATGCATCAAGTGCTTATTAGGTTAGGTTAGATAATCCCTTTCAGCTTATTTGTTCAAATGTTAGCTTATTAGTCCAAAAAGCCATAAAGAAAAAGCCATTTTTGCCTTTAAGCTCAATTTAAGCAAACTGCCATCAAAAAGCCCTTTTTCCAGCTTATTTATAAGCATTCACAAAAAGTTGTAGTTATATAAAATGATTACCTTCATGTGCTTAACAAGTTTGGTTAAAAAAAATTTCTAAAAAAAAGAGGAGATAAGAGGAAACCCGGGTGAGCAAGACTCGAACCCGGGTCTCAACCCTCAATACACCTCTTTTATACAAACACTCTTACCGCTGTGCCCTTGGGTCTTTTCTGTTAGACCCTTGGGCACCTTGGTATATAAGGGTGTTTGACCCTTTTTAGCTTATAAGCCCGATTGGCTTATATCTAAGCCTTATTTAGTAATCTCAATTTTCGGGATTCTTATATTTCTTAGTAGATTTAGGGTAAAGTAATTTTAGTAATTTTTCAGAATTTTTAAAATTAGTTTAGTATTTTTTATAATTTAATTTCTTTAAAAGTTTTAAAAATTCATAAAAATTACAAATATTATCAAAAAAATATTTTTCTTTTTTAGGAAATTTTCTTTAGTCATATTTTACGTATGAAAAATAGAAAAACTTTCATAGGATCAATTATTTGTAAACTTGATTTTAAAGAACGGGTCTCGTTCACGGTTCTTTGCTCTTGACTCGTTTTTTGGTCAAACGACCTCCGTTTTCAGTCTATTTTTTTTTTAACTTCCGTTATTTGTCATTTAAATATATTTTAGCTTTTAAAATTTGTTTTAGGGTTTTAATTCAGCAAAATTTAGGTTTTGACCCTCGTTTTTTCGTGCCACGTTTTAGGATTAAGTTATTTAGCTTTCATTTTTAGGTTTTTCTCAATCGTTTTTGCTTGTTATTGATTAAATTAGCTTTCTACTCTCCCAAATCATTAATCTCATTCAAACTCTAATTTTCTGACTGTATCAATTCTCAAGCACAGCCTCGCTGGGGATAAACGACCAGGGGATATTCTATACTACTTCTCGGTTTCATTGATTGTTTTTAGATTATACTTATAATATATATTATTATATATAAATATCATATAATAAAAGTTTATTTTAACCCAAGATAATATTCACGTGGACTCTAGTAAGATAGAAGCAATGAATAATTAAAAAGTACCTAAGACGCCATTCGAGATATGACCGTTCTTAGGATTGACAGGTTACTATCGACGTTTCATCGCGAATTTTTTTCAGATTGCTAAACCCCTTGCTTCACTGACGCAGAAGAATCGGAAGTCTGAGTGGGGCAGGGAACAAGAACAAGCTTTTCAGACTTTGAAGGACAATTTATGTAATAGCAGGGACAATCTCTGTCTAAAATTGGCGTGTATCTTCCTGAACCTATCTTTGGTCATGGTCAGCTATATGTCGCTTTATCCAGAGCCACTACTTCCTACAGATTAAAAATCCTTATTCAATCACAAGAAAATCACCTTCCAACTGCTACAAAAAACATAGTATACAGAGATTTCTTACAAAACATACAAACCACACCGCCTTTATAGTTATTCATTTATTTATTTTTATTCTTTTTTTTCTATAGCTTTAAAAAGATTCTTCGACGGGCATCAAACTTTTTTTCAAAAAGTTTACCTTCTTGCTGTTTACTTAGATATAAAAAAGAGTTATTTGAAAACAAATGTGTCAAACGCGCTGTTATTTTACGCTACTATTAAATCTGCTTTTATACTTTTGCATTTTAATGCCGTTATTGGTAGCATTTAACTCATACTCTACTATATCACAAGTTCTTTTTTCCTCAGGTGTACCGCTTCGATGGAACTTTCAACATTCGCACAACTAACTCCGAACTCACATGACAAAATAATTGAAGCTAGAGTGTATAGAAAATGGATAGGAAAATCACTCCCAGATCTGACTCCAAATGGCTTCTGCTGCATTCTACTTGACCGGGAGGTACACATTTATCTTCTTAATACACAAATATCATTGACGCTATTAATAGACGTTTAACAATCAACACTTATTTGCAGGGCACTCCTATACAAGCCAACATGAACCTTAAGGACATTGACTACTTCAACCCAAAGATGGAAGTGGGATTGGCTTACAGAATTTCTAACTTGGTTTGTGAACCCACCAAGCCTTATCAAGAAACTTTAGAAAACAAAACAAGCTTGCGTTTTAGAAAATACACAACCTTCAACAACATATCAACAACGACCTTTCCCTATCATTATTTCTAGTTTACCTCCTACAACCAGCTAGAGTCAAAGATACCAAAGCCCGACAAGAACAACAAAATGCAATATCCAGTATTGACAGGTAACGTTCTTCTCTATTTGTTCATACCACTGACCGAATAACACCTATTTGCTTTTCTTGAGTTTATAATCTGTTTGTATTTGCCATGAAACAACTTTTTCTAATTAGTATTAGGTGTCAGTCAAAGCTAATTGTTAGCATAGTTTAACCATTCTAGAAAACTTCTAAAGAAACAACTTTATTTGAAGTAGACTCAACATCTTAAAAGACAACGAAGTAGACTCGACATCCTAAAACACATACACAGCATTTTACAATTGCCACAATTATCCTTCTTACATATCTAAATTCCTAACCACCCTTTAACCTCTTAGCTTGACAATGAAACAGTTTTTTTCATGCACTTTAGTTTGAATCTCTCTCGCCGTCACCCTCAAACGAGAATCTTTTTCCATGTCATCAACCTGCATACGCCTCATTATTTCAATACTCTCTACAATTTCTTCATAGTTAACCAACATCCGTAGCTCATTTATATATTCATCCCTCATGTTTACACCTTCTATGAGTTGATCAGATAGTCTAGAGTAGTCATGCATTCTTTGTGAATCTTCAATAACTTCTCTTTGAAATAACACTGACAAGTGATCTCTAATATCATATGAATCAGCAGCACGCGATAGCTCTTGAAGCAACGATGTCTGTGTGTTAGCCATATTTATTAAAAAAATTAAAGAAAAGAAGGTATTGTGATACCTAATCAATAATGCATTCACTTATATAGAGAATTCACCTACGCACTAACTGTGACAACCGTGACTTTATCGAGGTTAGTTTAACCGTTAGAGTTAACTTGCCTAACTTTATGTGTTTTGATTTGTGTATGTAAGTCGACTTGGTGGTTTATGTGGTTTAATATATGTGTTATTATATGAGTTCTGAGAGTGGAAATAAATGATTCAGTCATTTCATTTCGTATGTGATGGTGATTTTGAAAGTATAGTAATTTTCATTATTTTATCGTCGGTAAAATTAATGAAGTGTGAATTGTTAATTTTGAGTTGAAAATTTTATTAGAATGTTGAAGTTTGATAATTTATTTATGAGGTAATTAATAAAAAATAATTTGAGAAAAATAATATTAAGTAGTGTAAGTGTTTTTATTTTAAGTTTAGTGTATTTATTTAATAAGGGTTTTAAGTAAATATGTAATAAATATAGTTTTTATGAAAAAATATAAATAACATATATATATATGTATAAATTTTGAAATTATTAAAAAAATTATAAAAATATAATTAAGGGGTGTTTGTGGGTCGGTTCAAAGAAAAAAAAAGAAACAAAATCTGCTTACAATTAGGATCCTAGGTAGTATAAATATAAGATCAATAAATCTCTAAATCTCTTTTTCTCTCCTCTTTGTTTGTTCGGTCGAAACCCTCAAGAAAAGAAAAAAAAATATTTTTTTATCAAGAACCAAGGTGGTGATTCAAGTGTAATCAAGTAAAGGTTTAGGTATGTTTTCAATTAAGTTTTTGTTTAATCTTTTTATAATTAGTAACTTTAATTGATGGAATAATTAGGGTTCATAAATTTTCTGTAAATTAATGATATAAAACTATATGGGAGTGTTCGGGATTAGATTTAGAGCATGTGGGTGTAAACGGTTTAGGTTAGATCGCGTTAAATTGAAAGTTAGGGTTTGGCAGAATTTTGGGTCGTGTTGATTGAATGATATCTCAATGATAAAAACGAGTTTTGGGTTGAATCTTGTGCCTAAATTGAAGTTCAGAGAGTCTAGTTTCCAAAAAGTCCGGCCCCGAAAGGTTTTGAGGTCGGGAAGTTAGTCAAATAATTTTTGCAAGAAAAGTTGTCAAAACAGTAAATTCGGGTCAGATTTGGGTCTGATTTCGGGGAGTAAAACCCCTACTTAAAAGTTGAATTGAGGTTAGCCAAAAATCAGAGGTCATATTTTATGTGTCTATTAACTCCATCTCAAAGCACAAGTCCTAATTCATTGTCTAAGTAGTTTTTGAAAAATCAAACTTTTTGGTGTGCGTTCAGATCCGAATTTGAGTACTTTGTCATGTTGAATTTTTATAAAATAGTTAGGCTTAATATTATTTTTTATAAAAAATCAAAGTAGTTCATAACCCATTGGAAAGGTAGGGAATGAAAGGGGAAAAGTAAATTTGATGATTTAGTATTTTATTTGTGGTCATAAAGTGACTACAAAATTCTGCCCAAAAACTGGAAAACTAGAATGGATGGTTAAAGGTATTTAGAGTATAACTGAGATATAGAAAGTATGGTAAATGGTTTATAATCATAATATTAACTTAGTAGTCCATCAATTGATTGTTATATCGTCTTGGGCATTTAGCCTAATCGCGTGTAACATGGGTTTTATTTGTGTTTAGTTGATTGCAAGGAATTTATAAAGTAGCTGTGCATCAGGTGTGTTTCATAGTCCTATTTTTCTGTTGTTTTTTTCTTGGGATGGAAATGATGCAAATATTTTGAAATGTTTCATTGCTGTGATTATGTGTTTTAAATTGCATATGGGCATTACATGACTATTATATGACTATGTGTTACATGTTCGTATTGATTGGGATTAGATGAGTACGCCTACTCAATGAGATTTGTGATATTGATTTGGGATCGGATGAGTACGCCTACTCAGTGTTGGTTATTGGATCGGATGCGTACGCTTACAAAATATGATATGTTGTGTGATACATTCGTGGTGAGCATGCTAGCATAAGTTCATGATAGTTCATTATTGTTCTCCTTTGTTTTGATAATCACAGTAAAAGCGAGTATTATTGCGTGTCTAAAACCTATGACTCTGACCAACATCATTGTTG
>BQNB010081421.1:0-22173 GCA_026074375.1 Tanacetum coccineum
ACCAAAGGAATTATCCGAAATTATTATGATCGTGAAGATGGTGAAACTACACCGAGATTTGAAGTATAGTTAGCAAAAAAAATGAAAAAATGAGAAAAAAATACAAAAAGAGAAAGAGAGTTTGAAGATAATCATTTCGCAATTACCGAAGGAATTACACGAAGGATCGATTATTCATTGATATGTCAAACAAATCAACGATGTAGAGTATTGTACAAAATGGAAGATATCGCCACTTGCCTTGTAGAGTATGTAAAGTTATGGGATGATTGGAAAGTTGACCGTTACGGGAACGCCAACTTAGGTTGTTGTTTTTTATCAATGATTAAGACGTAAATAGTTGTGTCTTTATCATAGTAACGGTCGAGAAAAAGTGTCTAGCAACTTGTATTTTAAGTCTTAATCTATTTGTGTCTTGATTTTTATTTAACAACAATTTACTTCCCTCTTACCTAATTGTAGGATCCCTAGATCATTCCATGGATGAAATCACAAGATCAATGGCAATGAAAGATTAAACATTAAAGAACTTTGCTTGAAAGAAAAATGAGAGTGGCTACAAAACCTTAAGAGAAAAAAATAATGAAGTAGCTAACCTAAATTTAGTCTAAACTAGGTGTATTTATACTAACTAGCATTTGCCTTTGAGGGCTTTCTTTTTGGGCTTTTTACATCTTGGCCCTTATACATAATAAACATTATTTAACATTGTCTTTCGAGCTACACTTTTGTCGTGTATCTTCGAGTGACCGAAGCTTCTTTGTTCGGATCCATTTATGTGATCCTAACAATCTCCCCCTAGATGAGGTCATGAGGAGTTAGCTCACTCGAGTTTGTCTCTTTAGCTCGTTCGATATACGCCATATACTGTATGTCTTGTACCTATTGGTTAGTGACTTGTGTAAAAGTTAGAAGATTCCTACCCAATATCCGATCAACATCCTAAAATGTGGTTGAATTCGAATAGGGAATTGATCGAACACACATGTCCTTACCTCGGCGTTCTGGGTGTGTATTGTGTGCTCATCTGCCTTGTTGGAGTGGTACATCGGTGAAAAAGATTGTAGATTATCAGCCGTAACGCTTGCCAAACAAAAACCCATATTTTACCTTATATAAACGTGTTACTTCCCTTAGCTTTAGCGTGGAATGTTATTCTGCCAAGCTTATGATAGAATGACTCCGTCACGATCGACTATGAGCGATTAGTTACATGTTTACCACATAGATTAGTTTGAAGTGATTGAGTATTTTTCATCTTCCTATTTCGTGAGGTGTTTGGTTGTGTACTTGTAATAGATCGAATAAATGCTTTAATGGAAAATATCCTTAGGGATACATTTTTATACACTTCTAAAGGCTACTTGAGGACAAGTAGGATTCAAGTGGGGGGATATTTGATGACATCAAATAACGTCTATTTTATAGCATCATTTATCCCATGTTATTAACCCATTTTGTATAGTTATTGCAAACAATTGTTACTTAATCATTTATATTTGAGAATTGCAGTAATTATGGAGTAATTAATGAAAGTTAGCAAAAGGCGCGCATTCTGCAGCTTAAATGAAGATATTCTCAAGATTACTATTCTGAAGACCAATACGTCGTATCCATCAAGGAAGATACGGCGTATCCGTGCCTGCAATCACGAAAGACCACACAGGAATTAAGATTAATACACCGTATCCAGAGGACTCAATACCCCGTATTCGAGATATGGAATCAATATAATATTCTGAAAGATATCAAGCGTGGTCCCTACTCCAAGAAACCCCCCAATACGCCGTATCCAATCCCTTGGATACGCCGTATCGAATCGACTTCCAGACCTTATAAATAGAAAACTCAAAAATGAGTTTTAAGTGTGCTAAATCATATTATCGATACCTAAACCATAAAAGTTGATTTTCAAAGGAGAAAAAGAGCAGAAGAGGTAGAGCAACGTTATCAATTCCATAAGAGACAACGTGTAATTCCATATACTTTAGTAATCGTTCAGTTTTTGGTATCATTCGTTAACTCGGTTAGTTTACATTGGCTAAATAATTGCTCTTGTATTTATTATGACGTTTGAAGGCTACTACCTTCGGGTGTTAGCCATTATTATGAAGATTTGAATGTTTGGTATTTATTTATCTTGATTTCTTGATTTATCGTTGAGTGCTTGTTTATGTTTATCAATTTATACTTGTTTACGCGCTTTTTTATGTGACCTATCATTCAATTGGATCTAGTGAAGTGGATCAAGCGGATCTAGAGTCCGGGATAGCTCTCCATATAGTAATTTATACATTTAGAATCATAGTTACACAAATATTGTCCTTCTAAGTCTGTGTCTAGGATACGCTTCGGGCTTAACTACTTAATTGGATATTGCCAATGGTTTATTGATCGTGTTGACTAGTAGGTGACCTATATAATTCAAAAAGTAACATTTTGATTCCATTGGATAGTTGGACAAATGGACTACTAGTGTATAAATTCCCATTAAGCGGTAAGTGGGTAAAGTCTCTATGAGCTAGGGTTTAACAAGATCACCATTGCTTCAATCCCTAAGATAGATTATAATCAGCAAATAAGGATGCTTTATGTGGTTTGGCTTTAATTGTGACAGATTATGGATGGCTAGGTCTTAGACGATGTAATAGCCTAGTTAAGGAATGATATGCCACCCGCGAGAGAAGAAATCATTGCACTTAAATAAACAACATCGTTCTAATTGGTTTCAATTATTGTTTCTACAGTTTTTTTATATAAGGTTTGACCGCTCTTTTATCTTTTGTTAATTAGCTTGCGTGGGTTAAAGTCCCTTGAATTGATTGTAGTCACCAACCAAACCGTGCCAGTCTCTCAGACTGAAAACCCCCTTTTCCCGTTAGAATTAGGATTTAGACTGACATAGGTTTAACATAGGATTAGAATAGAGTAGAATTAACATAGATTAGATAACCAAAATATTAATTAAATTGATAGATTTAACCTCGCTTCAAGTGTTCGACATCCTACTTACCACGAAACTACTACCGACCAGGTACACTGCCCGTTAAAGTGTTGTTTTTGGTTTAGTCAGAAAAATATAAATTTAAAACTTGAATCAATAAATTACACACCTACTACAACACATCAGTTTACAACACATCAGTTTGTTGTATGTTTTGTTTGAAGAAGGATAGTAAGGTGTGGAAGTTTTGTTTGAAAGACAGTCTTTCTAAAAGTGACTTAGTTTGCCATAAGCAAAACAGGTTTCATTAGACTTATCCATGGGTTTCTTGGCAGATCCAAATCTTCCAAACCTCTTGTAGAATCTTTTCTGATTGGCTAGAAGTGTTCTGTCATGAAACTCATCATTCAAGTCAGCTAGAAATTCACTGCTGCTCCTGGTGTCTTCTTCAACATCTGAATCACTGTCCTGCAAATGGGTGTTAGAAATTAAGGCTTTTGAGCTAGAGGCCTAAATAGAGAACTTAGTTGACTATGTTTCAAAGATCTGGTCCATCAGGCCTTCTTCATAGTTATATTTTCCATACAGAGTAGCCAGAGTATCATTTTTGGTAGAGTTATTGGCCCTCTGAATTTGATTCATACTCAGCCATTTCCTTGGTAAGCTGTTAACAAACGTGGCATTTACCTCATCTTGTGGTATGGAGATACTATTGTTTTCAAGGTCATTTAACAAGCTTTTCAGCTTTGTGAATATTCCATTTACCTATTCACCCTCAAGTGCTTTAAAAGCATTGAATTTGAGTCTTAAGGCTACAATCTTGGTATCTCTTGTATCAGTTGGTCCCTCACGAGCTAAGACTAGACCAGTCCACGTAGCTGTAGCAGTAGTACACTTAATAACAGATTTCATGACATCATTTGGTAGACAAGAGATAATGATACTTTTTAATCTCTTATCTTGATTTGCAAGTTTTCTGTCCTTAGATGACCATTGTTTTTTAGGTTTGGCCAACGGATTTGTAGAGGTGGACAATGGTGACATAGGCACAAAAGGTCTATTTTCCAGTACCTCAAGAAGATAAGGTTCAAGACCATCAAGGTAAACCAATAACCTATCCTTTCAACTGGAAAAATCCTCTTTATCAAAATCAAGAACATTTGTGACATGAGAACCTCCTCTTGAATCAAGAAGTTGAGGGAGGTCTTCATTAACAAAATTTTGAGCTACATTATTTCTAGTCGTGTTGTTAGTGTTGTCATTTGGAATGGTGTCAACTCTATTAGGGCTAGCAGCATTCTTAGTATTTGTTCGCAAAGGTGGTGGGATAGGTGGTACAATTCTAGACATGATTGGATTTTGATTTGTTTGAAACAAAGAACAGTTTATAAAGTGTTTTATAAATCAAACCACTCTGATAACAATTGAAAGTCCCAATTAACACGTCTCTATGGAAATATAACACTTATCTAAGTAAATAACACAAGTAATAACTTTTCAAATCTTGTAATGCTTTATTGATATAATCAAAGTATTACAATGTGCTATGGATCGCATAAGTTGAATGACAATGTAAGATTACCCTTCGAACAAGTAAACTTGACAAAGTATCAAGTTTACAAGCAAACTTGTATAGTCTCGCTGAAAGGATCAGCTGACTAATGTGTAAGTTCGACAAAGGAGTAAATGCCTATAATAACAACAACAATAATTAAAACGATAGCATTTACTCCTTACATATTCCCTATTTATAGTGATACGAGGTTGCTTCCTTAGTGGAGGTAGTTAGGACGTGTTAAGAATCCTGTGGTGAAGTACGTATGCATTACATGTACGTCCATTCTTGGAAACATCCCGCCCATACTTTAGTGAACAGTTCTGCCAACTGTTAACTACTTTTATCAACTTTGTACTTAGGTGTAGGCTTTAATTCAAGGACACGTTGTCTCGCCATTTTGCTTTATTGAATTATCCCGCCTAAACCATACTTAGAGAGAATCACAAGTTTAACTTGCTCTTCTTCAAAGGGTAATAGGATTATCAGGGTATTGCCACCCCTGACTCTCCTTAGAACCATCAGCGTATTCCACCTACATATCAGCTGATATCCATCCCAGCTGACGAGTATGTCTTCAAGTAATCTTTGACTTTCTTGACGATGTCTCTGACTTGAATACGTCTGAGGTTGCGAGTCCTTCGCAGCTAGCTGATGCTTTGCACCCAACGAGTCCTTCATTGCTCGCTGATGCTTTGCACTCAACGAGTCTTCAACACTTAGCCTAATTTCTGTTTAAATCTAGGTAGAGAGAATTGGGCACTGAATTGGCCCAACATGTTCTTATATCTCTTTATATGTTTTCAGCTTTCCATTGATGTTGTTGTGGAAATCCAGTATACGGTGCATACGAAAGTATCGACCACACAGGTCGACGATAACATAGCTACGTGTATTAGTCGTAACGGTAATACTTTACATTATTGTCCATTAATCTAAGATGGTGCAATATTCCAAATACTTCATACGATGTTTTTGTTAATCTAATATATATAATAATAGTTTTGGCTTTGATCATTGTGGTGTATAAAAATGCAAATGTGGTTTTTCCGTGATACGGTATATCATCGTATGCATTAGTACTCTTGGTCTGATTATTAATACACTGTTGTATTTAATATTTAGGCTATCAAGTAAATGTCAGCAAGATGTGCTAATGTTAATGCGAGGAGGATGGAAGAAATTGATGTGATGGTTCTGTATGGTGCTTGAAGGAGGTTTTAGGTTACGAACTGTATCCAAATTAATAAGTAACCTTCACCATGCTTTCACACATCGTTACCGGTTATGTAAGGCTGGACCATTAGGAGGACAAATGTTTGGACTTACATAATAAAGGTAAAAACAAAAAAAACCTTCTCAACATGGACCGAAAGGGAAAAGTACGGGGTGTAGATGTGTGATTACTTTCAGATTTGGATATGTTTCTTCCCCCACGTCATAGACCTTGCTATGATGTGCACATCCTACAAAGAACCTTCTTATATAGTTACCTACCATGGCGAGAAGAGTTTGTTTACAGTTGGTGCGTTTCCAGCCATACAACCCACAATTGATTGACGTACTTGCAAATGCCAGTTACGGTTGAATAGTGGCTGGTAGCTTTTGTGCTTTATTTCATATTTGAATCCATAGTATTATCTTTTGTATTGAAATATGGACCAAATATAAAATCCTAATTTTTAAGAATCTAAAAATTCTTACAAGCGTGATGGTACTTGATGCGTTTGTTAAACTTTTGTTATAAGTCTCATATGCAATCATAGGTCTCGGTTTGATACTTTGATATAAATTCCGTTTCGGATTTTGTTGTTCGCGACTACACTAGCGCATGGTGTTTATTATAAACACATGCATTCCAAAATACTCCGCCGCAACGCGCGACTGCATTTATCCTCGTTTTATAACATCATTTAGGGGTTTTTAACTATCACGAGTTACTTTTGAGGTTTTTATTACAAACACGTGCATTCCAAAATACTCCGCCGCAACGCGCGACTGCATTTATCCTCGTTTTATAACATCATTTAGAGGTTTTTAACCATCACGAGTTACTTTTGATTTATATAAACTCTTTTGTCATCTTTTGGTTAAGCTTATAAAGTTTTTTACACATTCTTATTTCCTATATATATATATTAATGGTGTATGACATGGTTTTGAAGCAACCTACAAAATATTGTAAATTGATGTTGATGTTTATTTTAGTAATTTACAAACATGGCTCTCATAAACATGGTTTTATGTCATAATTTTTGGAGCATATTATATTTCTATAAATATTTTTTTATAGTAATTGTTTTGTTAAATTTATACTTAAAACATAATGCTAATTTATATATGGATACTGAATTTAAGAGAAGATTTAATAAGAGTATTAGATGGTTTCTTTGTTTTGCTATATGATGCCTAATCAATTACCTTTTTTTTTGAAGAATTGTGTGTTTTGTTAAATATAGTAATTAAGGTGTAATTATGAGATCTAGGGTTCCTTTAAGTGTGATTTTAAACCATAATTAAGGGATTACCAGATGCTTTATTTGATGATTTATTTGCCAGTTCGAGTGTTCATTCATCTCTCATTTCAACTGCGAAGAGGTGTTAGTGGATTAGTATTTGTTTAGACCAATTGTTTGTGTTGGGAGGTCTAGCCCATATTATGATATTATTTATAATGTGTTGTGACATAATCCAAAAGATCAATCATATTTACCCTAATACGTACACTAATTTTAATACCCATGCACGCACATGGTTTAGACATTAAATTTTAATTAAGTGTTAATTTTGCAAGTACTGTTAATTTTTTTGTAATTGCACATTGAAGGTCTTGTTTATCATTATTTATTTAATTGTGAATGCGAGTTTCTCTTAATTTAAACAATTGTAGGAGTTATAATAAATGCTTTCTACCCCCGTTCTAAAAAATGCTTTATACCATATTAAACAAATAATGTTAATCCCATGTTTGTCAATTACATTGTTGTGTGTTAATAATAATTTAGCCGTATTTAATATTAAAACCCGTGTACGCATGTGATAAACTTATAAAATGAAATAACAATGAGTCTTTATTGAACGCATATAGTAAAAAAAATCTGGATATTATTACTTAAACTCATAAACAGGAAAAACATGAGTTGTTCGTATACGTACAAGATCGTCTATTTATTTATATACACAATAATCCTTACTTTTATTTTGTTACTAATAATCTTGTGCATATATATGTTGTATTTTTTAGAACAACATATATGTTGTATTTTTAAAATATAAAGTCTAGGGGTACAAAGTCTAAAGAGTTATTTGTTTCTTTTTTGAAGTTATTAAAAAACATGAAAACTTATAAATTTACACTTAACTTCATATTTTTTATTTAAGATTCAACCATTAAAGTTTTATTAATCACCTCCTCTTTTTTTAAGTTTTTGTTTATTTTTATGTGTTTTTTTCTCTGTCAAAATTTTCCACCAAAATTTTCAATATTAACCAAATTGGATTCAATTTTGACTTTTTTAACCAATCAGATCGCACGATTTTGCCTACGTGTCAAAATCAAGCATTCTGATTGGTCCAATTTTTTTTTTATAAGATCAAATCTTAAAAAGAAACTCTGAAATAATGTAATTGCTGGCATGAAAAAAGCACAGATAGCCTCCACCAATGTTGCATTGGAGTCATAGTCGCGGTGTCCCTCAACTTTGATTTCTTTTACTCGTACCACATAGCACTATTTCTTCTGCGGGTCAAAAGATATAATAACATTCAATAGTTTAATACGAAAAGTTCACTGCATTTTTAGATTTCAACCATGATTGTATCAGTTAACGCCCATTACATAATTTTCAATTAAATTGTGTTTGTATTGAAACTTAAATGATTACAAGATAGATGTAAAGAGAAATGCTACATCCACATAACTTTTACAAACAAACTCCCACATAATGATTTTGATTATTGTAGTTAGAAAATGCTAGTCCAAAACACACCCAGCTTTCAATTTGTACAATATTTGCCTATACAATTATCCAAGTGTCACATTGTGAAAATAATGACTATGAAACCATTATTTGAGCATAATCACACCAAGTAACACCGTATCTAATTTACGACCATTTTTTATACAAAACACTTAGAACAATCGCACTTAAGACAAAACATTCACACACATATATACGATGTATATATAATTGGACAGATTAGAGAATGATTCTGCAGCCATCCAGACTTCCTCAGCATGTCACTTTCAGTCTTTGAAGAATCCAGAAATAAGCTGAAGTCCAGCAAGCTCGACTTTAACCCTACAAATTTAGATAACCACACAATCAGTCCGTGTAAACTCATAAACATGTTTAGACTGATATAGTATGCTACGTGTATATTTTAATACACATAAAATAAGAGCCTTTTGTTGATACGCAACGTAATAACGAATATAATTAGGGGAAAAGTTTCTTACGTTGGCCGCAACTCGAGCCCACATACAATGAGGCCAGACATAATTCCTTCAAGACTTGTAAATTTTATATTGATAGAAAAAGAGCCATCCTTAAATTCACGAGTTGAGTTAAAATTACACAGTTGAATCTCCATCCATCCGTCTTCCCTTTGTTTCGGAAACTGAGTGATATTGTGTACATTCGACGGGCTTGGGGTTCTAAAAAAAACAAATTCAACCTCATTTTTTTCTTGGTGGAGTATGTCTCGTACTTTTACTGGACAATACAGCCCCTGACAATTCTCTGAAAGGTTGAACACAAGGCAACACACATATTCTGTATCTGGTGAAAACATTTGACTTTTGATCGTGCAATTGATATGAAATACTTGTTGTGGTAAAAGCTCAATCACCTTTCGAAATCTGCAGGATTGATATAATATGATTACACCAACATAGAAGGTTAGGACTTAAAGTTTTCAAAACTAGTTTTTTATGAGAAATTTTCAACTATTTGGCTTTCAATAGATGAGCACATAGTAAACGTAACATTAGGAAAGCAGTTAATGGAGACTGTAACGAAGTTAGTTCAAAAACACAAACCTGGAATGGGCTGATGGTATTAAACTAAACAGATTCACATTAGAAGATTTGTGTAAAGCACTCTTTGCTGAAATCATGAAAAGTTTCTTTCCGTTTACTTTGCCCAACCAGAACAACTTGTCATAGTTTGTGTACTTAAATATTTGTTTGAGCGTAGTTGGCAATTGTTGCAGTTGATCCAATATGAAGTTTAATTTCAAGACGCGTGGGACTTCCTTTAACTTTCCAATTTCGTCATGTTTCACCTGTATAAAAATCATGTAAAAAACATGTAACTTAGAAAATAGAACATGAACTTTTTTTCCATACATCCACCACCTTTATACAATATAAACAAAAGAATATAGAATGGAAGAAAGAAAAATTTTATTGCTTACATCCTCAATGGCTCGAAATTCAATGCCTTCAACATAAATTGAACCATCTCCACAATGGTATGATGAAAAGCACTCTGGTTGAAACTCAAAAACGACATCTTCGTTCCGATTCAAGAATCGGTACAACTCAATCATCATCCACTCGTTGTCTCTCCATGTTGCAAAATATGCATTTAGACTTTCGTGTCCCTTTCTGTACTTTAGGTTAACATACACAGGTTTACTTGAAAAGTTTCTTGAATCACAAAATTTGAAGACTAAATAGACCGCATAAACAACATTTGGAGATAATAATTGAGCTCTTGTCTTGATTTGGATGTTCAAGTTGGAAATATCTAACATCTCGACTACTGTCCCAAACCTGCACATATTATAAATTCTAAATCAGTCATGGCCTTTATTCCCATACATTTCTCTACTTTTGAATTTTGTAATTTATTAGAACAAGAGTTTAAATTATATATTAGAATTTAGTGTACCAGACAAATCTCTATTTAAATAAAGGTAAAAATATTATAAAAAACATTATCAAGATGCTAGCAAAATTTATAATTCACGGTCATGAGAACAGAGGACCCAAAACAGGGGCATACCTCAACAACCTAATTAGAGGGTTTATAAAATTACAGTTCCCGATCAAATAGTGAGTATTAATATATATTTTGTCATGTACAACATCAGTTCTCATTGTTGATATGTATGTATGCAGGACTAATCTTGTAATTAACCTGATGAGATGAGGTCTGAAGTGTAAAAGAGCTAAAGATGAAGCACTATTCTTCAATTGATTAGCGCATAGGATTAGCAGTTCTAGTTATAGCATAATAGAGTCAAAAGGGATTCAAATATCTTTTGTGTAAGTGCAGGCAGTCTTTGTGATAAGCAAGTGTATTACAGAGGCAAAATAATAACTTAGTCAAAGTGGTTCTTAGTTTGATCCAATTAGATCATAATTATAATTATATCATGCTACCGCCGTTCAAAAAAAAAAAATTATATCATGCTACCGTGTACAAATTGTCATGCATTTAACGGTAGAATAACTAAATTCAAAACTAAAAAAGTAATTAAAATATACTTCTATTAACATTGCATATGTATGCTTATGACTTAATACTAAAAAAGTTAGAGATCAGGTAAAGAGAATAACCTTGATTCTGGAAGAAATTTCCACTCATGCGGACAACTACCTATGTAAGAAAACGTTGTCGCTGACACCATTTCATTTCTTTCTCTATCACTATGGAATGACAGCAACTGTTATACAAAAAAGATAAAAATTTAGACTCAATATTATGCATGTGTGATTGTGAACTATCCTTCAAAGGGTAAAAGAAGCATAGAACATCATATATACAACATAACCGAGATATGAAAATGAACTGATTACCACTTTGTCTTGTTGAAGGAGGATTCCTTTCGAAAAAATGTTGTAAAGATCCTCTTTCTTGATGGTAGAATACCTTTCAGGGCACTTTGACATCTGGATTATTTCTTTATAGTCTTTAGGCAATTTGGGCTCCCATTTCTCATAATCCTCCTGTGTATACATTAAGCAATTAATAAACTCATGTTCATACAGTTTATATGTTGGAAATATGGTTATGTGTTTTTATCTAACAAACTCATGGTTTAATAAAGTGGAGGGACCGTTTTGTCCCAATTGTCCTTTCTTCTTAACTTGTGGTGGTTGTTTATGGGTGAGGTTTGTCTTTCGTTGACTGCATGGAATATTTACTCCTTTAAAACTTGTAATATTTTATTAATGTGAATGTTTATTGTGTGGCTATTTTGACGTACCTTCTTGAGAGGCAAGGAATCCTACTCTTACCACATATTAGTTCACACAAATTGGTATTGATATGTTTTGTGAGAGTGTGTGAGTCTTTTGCTTTTTTTGTTTGTTCTTGGTTGTCATTTGTTGTTTGTTTTTTTACGTGCTATTTGTTAATTATTTGTTTTTTATCTGTTTTTGTGTTTCTTTATCATGGCTGAGGTTTTGATTAATAGCTTGGATGCTGATAATCTTTTGTTTTTGCATGCTCATGATAATTTTAATATTCATGTTGTTAATTTTAAATTAACTCGATCTGATAACTATAAGATGTGGTTTACAGGTATGAAAATTACTTTAAAACATAATAATAAAATAGGTTTTCTTGATGGTACATGTGTTAAGCCTGTTACTAGTCATGTTTTAGCTTAACAATGGGAAATATGTAATGCTATTGTTCTTGGTTGGATTTTGGGGTCTTTGTCCCAAGAATATTTAGGGAAGAATTAGTGGAAATTTATGCTAAAATGGACGGGTCTATTATTTTTAATCTGGTGCATAAAATTAATGAATCGAAACAAGGTGAATTGTATCTACGTGATTACTATAATAAGTTGAACTCTTTGTGTATAGAATTTAATATTCTTACTTTGCTTCCAACTTGTACTTGTGCTACTCATGAAGGTATTGTTAAGGATAATCAGTTGGTTAGGCTTGTGCAGATGCTTATGGAATTAAATGATGTTTATCAGCCTATTAGGAGTAATCTTCTTGCAAAGGATCCTTTTTATAATGTAGAGGATGCTCTTGCCATTGTTTCTAGGTAAGAGTCTCATACAGGAAGAGCCTGTTGGTGTGTTACTAAACATCAACATGTTGTTTTTCTTGTTATAACCAATAATACTAATAATAACTCTAACAGAAGACCTAACAATAATAACAGAGGTACTGATCCTAATTTGATTTGTAAAAATTATGGTTTAATTGATCATACTATTGAGAGATGTTATGAGTTGATTGGATATCCTGTTAGTTTTAAAAAGAATCTTAATCTTTCTAAGGATATGATCAAAAGATTTAATGTCAATGCCGATTTTAGTCAAGATGCTTCTACCTCATCTGGTTATATTACCTCTTATTTCATAAATGAGATTTAGATATAAGGACAGGCTAGTTGCCAAAGGCTATAGTTAAAGAGAAAGCGTGGATTATGAGGAAACATTAGGTCTTGTTATTAAGATGGTTACAATTAGGTGTTTGATTGGTCTCGGAGTTTATAATAACTGGCTTTTGTTTTAGTTGGTTGTGAATAATGCTTTCTTATATGGTGATTTGTATGAGTCTATATGTCCTTACCAGGTTTTTATGATAAAAATGAAACTAAAGTTTGCTAGTTGGCTAAGTCTTTATATATGGTTTGAAAGAGGCACCAAGGTAGTGGAATGAGAAACTTATCACTGCTTTAGTTGAGAATGGATTTGTGCAGAGTAAAAATGATTATTCTCCAAGTGTTAAGAGTAAGAAGGGGTTGTTTATTGCTCTACTGGTATATGTTGATGGCATTGTCATCACTGGTAATGATGTAAATGAAATTGAAAGGTTTAAAAAGATTTTGAATTCAAAATTTATTATTAAACATCTTGGAATCTTAAAATATTTTATGAAAATTGAAGTTTTAGAAAAAAATGGGATTTATCTTTCTCAAAGAAAAATTGTCTTGAGATGTTATGTGAATAATGGATTGTTGGCCTGCAAACGCGCTGCAACACCTTTGCAGCATGATGTAGTAATTAATCACAAAGAAACTACAAATAATAAATCTTTACCAAACATGACTAAATATCAAAAACATGTAGGTAACCTTATTTACCTATTTGTTATTAGACATGATATAGCATATGTTGTTCATTGTCTTAGTCAACACATGCATTCTTCACTCGAGACTCATTTTACTACTCCCTTAAGGGTTTTAAGGTTTTTAAAGCAGGCTTTAGGAACTAGAATCCAATTTAATAAAAGTGATAAGCTCGGTTTATTTGCATACTCTTGATGCAGTCTCACTATTGTGTTTATGATACGAACCGGATCGATAATAGAATAAAGATAAGAAAATAAACGAGATAGATGGTTTATGTTAATGGGATAAACCGACCCCCCGATGGTTTATATTAATGAGATAAACCGACCCCCCAATTGATAAACAAAACAATACTTAATATTCATTCCACACAATAAGAATACAATCCTAATCCCCTATTTATAATGAAAGATATCCTAGACTTATTGACTAAGAAAATGTAATAAAGGAAACTATTAAATAGTTTGACTAAGATTATATAATAAAGGAAACTAGTAAATATTGATAAGGAAACTATTAAATAGGTTCTTATCAGTTAGTAGACAAATAAATACCATATAGCTATTCTCCTTGTTTAACAAATCCTTGTATGAGCTTTATTTAATTATATCGACTTTGTTTTTCGTAGGATGCCATGAATACCGTTGACGAGTTACATAAGCAGATAAAAGAGCTAGAGAACAGCAAATTCAGAACTTAAATAGTATGCTTAGTTTTTATATATAATAGAGGACCGAAGGAGTACTATTTTAACGTTAGCAGATAATGGATTTTTTTAAAACTTTGTGCATTACAAAGTTGGACACATAATAGAGGACGGAAAGACTACCATTTTTAGTGTCCCACGGTGCTTATTGTAGCTTAAAATAGGCCTTAAGTTGTAAATTGTGTTCTTTAGATATGGACCTATATATAGGAGTCCTCCTTGGAAAATGGATAAGTTGTATGGTTGTTAAACAAGTGGGGCCCAAAAAACTGAATATTTAACGAAGTTAGTGACGAGGGATGTATTTCGGCAAACGTTTGCCTAACGAGTGGTGTAAACTGCTAATAGTTTCGATCAGGGATGTATTTCGTGAGAAACATAAAACCACAAGGATGTATTTTGCAGTTTACTCATGCATTTATCTGTGTTCATTGCAGATTTACCTTTGACACAACTTTGAAACTTCATGGTGGTCCATCCATAATGTTTTCCAACTAACTAGGTAACAATATTTTCGGTACTAACTCTATACATGAACTGGGTACATAACTCTTGGTTAAGTAGCATGTTATTTTGCGAGCCTTTTTCTACTGCATGTGACGCAGTCGGAAAAAAAGTATGAAATATGTCACGGTCACATATTGTAAGTTGTGACCTGTTAGTCAATCCACTAATTACATCTTGAAAAATTTAGGTTTGCGCATAAGTAAATAGCTAAAATAAACCTAACATTTATGCAGTCTCAAACACCCCCCTTAACTATTTGCAGCGTGCTATGGGAACATGGTAAATGCATTGTAGATTAAAAACTTCTAATGGATTTCTTACATGTTAAAAACTTCACATAGATAACAGTGGCACCAGATTCAGCCAATGTCGACACTAATTACGGGACATAAAGAGGGTGCCAAACGTATTTGATTTTTGATTAAAGGCATGCTCTTTACTGAAAAGCATGTGGAAGTTGTCCTCTAAAGGTTACATACTACGACCTTTAAATAAAGATACTAAATCAGTTTCATGAACTGGTCTTAGAGGAGATCTTGAGGTACTTCATTTGATTAACACTACATGCGGAATATAAAGTATTACATGCAGGAATATATTTTTCCCATTTGATTACAAAACACGTGGTTCTTACTGTATCCTTACATTTGGCTGCGTAGTGTTTCAAACCGGCTTATTGCATTGTACTTTATGATCGGTAAGTCTAAAGTTTGGAAGATTGGATATGTAATACAAATACGTTTTCCTTTTACTGCTTTGGAAGTGGAACATAGTTGGTTGTATGGCGGGTCCGTTCGGGTAACATTTAGTACACGTAGGGTCAGGTTTGCCAAAATCTCAATAACTTCTTATGAAATTTATAATGATGATTAAGAAATTTAGGATGTGTTGTGCGTTTGAAATTCGGATGACTTTCGACACATGTGACTCCTTTCCTTTTTAGTTAAATCTTTTAGCTTATCATTTTGATCTCTTAGATATTAAATATATGCCAAATCGACCCATATGTCAAAACTACAACACCTACTACTGTGTTATATTGAATTCGTAAAAATTAACATAAATATATTGGATATTTGATTTACTATCGCGGGACCGGAATAAAGGAAATTGTTAACTGATTAATAGATGTAATGGAGTAAAGTAAGCGGACTGAAATTTTTAGAATTTGTCCAGGTGTTGCAAATAGCAGTGGTGCTTATAAGACATTATACATCCTTTGTTCTAAACAAGAGTCTACAATGGACTTTCAGATGTCAAAGAGTTATTGTTACCTTCAAATTTAACAAAGATGATGTAATTTAGGAAGATGAGGCAATGGAGACTATAAAGGGTGAATGCCGGTTGCGTAACGGATCAAATTTGTTCTTGCCAGAAGAGTATTTTTTTATGATTGTTTGTAAGTGGTTCGAGTTGGACTTACTCACCCATACTTTTCTGTTCTTTTTTTCATTTCTAAACAATGAATGCATTTAGCATGATAAGAAATTATTGAAATGGTTACGTAGTTTATCATAAACATATTAATCTGTTCCCATGTGTTCAGGTGGATTAGGCAAGGATGAGATTATTGGCAGTGGTTTCATATTTTCGCCATTCACGTATTTAAACAACCATTTAAAAACAATGTGATCATACTATTGCAGTTGTGGTGGTGCGCTGACCGTGTCATGCAGCGTCTTGCTGGCGTCCTTAGTTCCAAAGGTCGAGACAAATGGACATGCCAAGAAACTGTATGTTTTATCTATTCATATTCTTTTTACTTGAAACATATACCATGTAACTATGTAAGAATATCAAGTCCTATTTCATGATGTTTACTTTCAAACGCTTGGAGCAGTTTTTTTAGTTTTTTACGTATTTACCCTCTGATCTTGGTTCAGCTTGAAGATATACTCGACGGGGGTGAAGATGAAATTGCTATATTGTTATTATTAAGGTCCTTGCAAATTCAGGTTATAGAACATGGTGGTGCTATTTTGCAGGTAAAATTACAAGAATCGCTTCATTTTTAAGTGATTTAGAGGAAAAACTAAGCTAAGATTCTATATCGTATGCTGTCAATTACATGAGCAATGCAGGCATTAAATTTTTGTGAACAAATAAGTTGTTGTACGCTTTTTTTCATCTTATAGGATTATTAATCTAGAAGGTGTTACAAATTTGTAATCTGTAATAGTAGAAGCTTGGAATTTTGAAATAAAAAAAAGCATAGGAAAAAGCCCGATGGATTCTGACACATTAGCATAGCCGTATACGAGGGCGTGCGAGGTGTGCTACCGCACAGGGCCTCACATATTTAGGAGCCTTAAAATTTACATTCCGTTATATAATCAGAGCATCAAATTATACTTTCAACAAAAAATGTTAACGTAATATAAATATATGTTGTAAATATTTGTTAAATTTGAAGTTAGATCATTATAATACTATCGTTTTAATTTCAACAACTAGTATAACATATCTTTAATCGTCATATTTATTTATCACATAAGTTTTTGCACAAGGCCTCCGCTAGCTTAGGTACGTAGTCAGATTCAAACCCAAAACATTTTAATGAAACAAACAGCATCTTAGAAACTAAACAAAGAAACAAGGAGTTATTTGTGCTTTGCATTTGGTTCCTTGATAATGTATTATCAAAGTATTCTTATCTTAAACTTGATGCTTTATATTTTCTTTCTGTACTGTTAAAATGGCATGGATAGATTTCATTTACCAAGCACTTTTCCATCCTTACCTACTCGACCAATTTTCGGCTTCGTGTTTACCATTTTACCATATTTCTATAAAGGTTAAGCAAGATCTAACTATATTTGTTGTTTTCATGCTTACACTAGTTGAATCATATGTTACTTTACCCCGAACTAACAATGCTAACGTCACCATTCATATTAAGCTATACTTGTGCACACGATTTAATGCTTTAATGAGACACCCGTCTAACCATATAATCCAGAATCGTGAAGGACTGAAGGGCTAGTTATTCAAGTGACTACACAGAGTGATCTATGGAGTCCTGGTTATACTTGGCATTTGGCATTCACCAAATGCGGCTCAAGTATTATTTTGCCGCATGTACCAAAAAACAATGAGAACTTTACGGCAACCAACAAAAATGTGGTTGATTTACGTTTGGTCTAATTGTATCGACCATAGGAGCTGGAGCTTGACAAAATTATTGTAGTTAGATACAAAATTATTTTAGATAGTGGAAGAAAATACAAAAAGTTAAAAGTTGATGGGCTAAATATGATAATAAAGTTGCTGTTGTATTGACTTTAGGAGTCATGCATGTTATCTTACGTTTGTACTTTCCTTTTGTGTTTGGAATAATATCTCCTATAAATACAATACAGTAAAAAAAATAGGGCCTTAATACGGTGAGGTTCTTCTTAATCGAAAAATAAAAGTTCCATGCTCGATGTGGTTTAAGTTTTAAGGTATGACTTGTATTTTAATTTATAACTTAAATCATCATTGTTTTGCTATTATCAGACCATATAATGCATACTTGTGTTAGATTTTCTAAACTTCTGTTGTCCTATGCAAGCTTGGGCTTTTTAAGTGTTTTGATACTTATTTTTACATAACCATTATTAAAAATTCCCAGGTATCAATTGTTGACTACAAAATACGTTCTTCAATGTTTGGTTGGTTGTTGCTCGAGCAAAATGATCACAGACACGGTTTAGTGTTTTATAACCCTTTCACCAATGATCTTCGGAAGCTTCCAAAGGCGGAATATAATCAATTTGAAAGCTTATGTTTTTCAGCGCCACCTACTTCAGTTGATTGTATGGTTGTTGGATTTACATGGGGTTGGGATGCTCACATCCATTTTGTAAATCATGAACCATCTTGGCATCTTGTGAGCCATGGTCAACGTCCTATCGATTCTTTAACTTTTTGTTGGACGGTGGAAATATGAAAGTTACAGCTTTCATACATACAATTGTGTTGCTCATATTCCATGCAAATTGTTGAGTCAAACATTGAGGTTCATAGCTCACAACTAGGATGGACGGTGGCCTAGCCCAACTATTTTGGTATTGACTAAATTGCAAATTTACTTGTTATATTTGTCAAGAAAGGTGGCCACCAACCTATCTCATTTAACACATGCATGCAACTTGCTACTACTATAAAAGGACATGGAGCTGAGCTTCATTCGATCATCCTAAAATTAGCAAACATACTTGTTTGTTTGATAGAGTTAGTGAGAGCATTTTGTAGAGAGAAAAGAGTGGTATAGAGTTGTACTATAAAATTCTATATGAGTGAGCTTGTGAGGGGAGTGTAGAAAATCTAGTGACAGTCCAAAATACTTTCGAGAGTATTTCTCGGAGTCTAAAACTCTAGATTTTGAGCGATACACTGTGTAACCTCGGTACTCTATATTTGCTAGTGAAATTCCAGTCCCGCTTTCACCCGTGGACGTAGGTGTTTGCCGAACCACGTTAAATCCTCGTTTCTTTATTTATTACGCAATTGTTCCATTTAGTTACTTGTCTCGAAAATACTTTAATCACAACAAATTGGTATCAGAGCTATAGTTGTGATTAATTTATTGAGATGACGGTAATTAAATCCGACGTGGAGAAATTTAATGCTGAGAACGATTTCGGTTTATGGAGAATGAAGATGCGGGCTTTGATAAGCCAACAAGGATATTTATCAGCTTTATAAGGCAGAGATAAATTGCCTGAAAGGTTGAGTGACGAAGAGAAGGATGAGCTTATGGAGAAGGCACATGGCGCGATTATATTAAATCTCGCTGATAGCGTGCTTCGAGAAGTAGCAGGAGAAACTACTCCGGCTGGAATTTGGCTACAACTCGAAAGTATGTATATGACAAAATCTCTTACAAACCGGTTGTATATGAAACAACAGTTGTGTACTCTCCGGATGAAAGATGGTTCACTGAACGATCACATCAATGAGTTCAATAAAATAATTTTGGACTTGAATAACATTGATGTGAGAATTGAAGATGAAGATCGGGCGCTGATTTTGTTATGTTCGTTACCAAAATCATACGAACACTTGGTTACAACTCTACTATACGGTAGGGAAACCATTTCAATGGAGGACGTTAAATCTGCCTTAAATTCTAGCGAGTTAAGGAAGAAAGTTTTGGCAGATTATGTTGAAGAAAGTGCAAATGGTTTGATAGTAAGAGGAAGACGTAACGACAAAGCATCTAGCAGTAGAGGCCGTTCTAGATCAAAAACAAGATCTAGAAAATTCAAGTGTTATAATTGCCACATGGAAGGGCACATGCGAAGAGACTGTCCAGATTTAAAAGGAAAAAGGGTTGCAACGGGAGCTGATAAAGTTGCTGCAGTTGCAGAAGGAGATTCTGATGGCGCAAATGTTCTTAGTGTTACTGATGATCGCTCTAGTGACGAGTGGATTCTTGATTCGGGTTGTTCCTATCATATGTGTCGTAATAGGGATTGGTTTTCCACATATCGAGAAATTGATGGCGGAAAAGTCCTTATGGGAAACGACGCACCTTGTAAGGTTGTTGGAATAGGTACAGTTCAGATCAAGATGTTCGATGGCACGGTGAGGACGTTGACAGATGTAAGGCATGTTCCAGAATTAAAAAAGAACCTGATTTCCTTAGGTACGCTGGATTCTATTGGCTGCGATTATCGAGGTCGAGGTGGAGTATTGAAGGTCTCAAAAGGTGCACTTGTTGTGATGAAAGGTGAAAAGACTAATGGCCTTTACTTGTTAAAAGGTAGCACGATTACGGGTGCTACAAGGGTTTCTTCATCATCAACAAATTTAGACACTACCAAGTTGTGGCATATGTGCCTAGGGCACATGAGCGAGAGAGGGATGATGGAGCTTAGAAAACAAGGTTTATTCTGCGGTCAAAATACAGGGAAGCTGGAGTTTTGTGAGCACTGCGTATTCGGAAAACAACACTGAGTAAAGTTTGGCACAGCAGTTCATCAGACCAAAGGTACGTTAAACTATATACATTCAAATTTGTGGGGTCCATCTCGTGTTCCTTCTAAAGGTGGTGCTAGATACATGTTAACCTTCATCGATGATTACTCAAGAAGGGTATGGGTGCACATCTTGAAACGAAAGGATGAAGTATTTGTCAATTTCAAGCAATGGAAGACGATGATAGAGAAGCAGACTGGAAAGTTCGTCAAGCACTTGAGAACTGATAATGGTTTAGAATTTTGCCAAGGAGAATTCAACGAGTTCTGCAAGAATGAAGGCATTGTGAGACACCACACAGTGCGATACACACCACAACAGAATGAGGTTGCAGAACGGATGAACAGGACTCTCTTAGAGAAAGCGTGGTGTATGCTTTCAAATGCTAGGTTACCAAATACATTTTAGGCTGAGGCTGTCAAAACAACTTGTTATTTGGTAAACCGGTCGCCATCAACTGCGATCGATTATAAAACTCCTCTTGAAAAATGGTTAGGTACCCCTACAAACTATACTGATTTGAAGATTTTTGGTTGTCCTGCTTATGCTCATGTTAATGATGGTAAACTTGAGCCGATGGCAAATAAATGCTTATATCTAGGATATGCAGATAGGACGAAGGGTTACAGGTTGTGGTGCCCTGATGGTAAATCATCTCGGTTTCTTATCAGTAGGGATGTGACATTTGACGAGTCTATGATGTTGAAGAAGAAAGAAGAGGAACAAGTCGATGTTGGAGAAGACCGAGAATTTGAAGATCAGGTGAAGCTAGAAATATAAGTTCTACAAGGAGTAGTGCGAGGTACTCCTGATGAGCCCGTTATAGAAGACGCACATGAGTCTGGTGATGATAATACAACACTAGAAGAAGTTCAACTAGAGGAGCAACATGATCTCCAAAGTTATAGCCTAGCACGAGATAGGCAAAGAAGAAATATACGAGCACCACAACGATTCGGGCATGAAGAACTGGTAGCTTATGCCTTCACTATGGCTGAAGATATTAAGGTTCAAGAACCTTTTACGTATCATGAAGCTATTAGCAGCCCATAATCGAAGCAATGGTCCTTAGCCATGAATGAAGAGATGGAGTCTCTTTATAAGAATAATACGTGGGAACTGGTAAAACCGCCAAAAGGTCAGAAGATTGTTGGATGCAAATGGGTATTCAAGAAGAAGGAAGGTATCCCAGGCGTTGAAGATGAAAGGTTCAAAGCACGACTTGTTGCTAAAGGCTTTACCCAGAGAGAAGGAGTTGACTTCAATGAAGTTTTTTCACCGGTAGTAAAACATAGCTCTATTCGCGTGTTACTTGCCATAGTTGCTTTATGTGATATGGAGTTGCAGCAACTAGACGTCAAGACGGCATTCTTGCATGGTGAGTTGGAAGAGCAAATATATATGCGCCAACTCGAGGGGTTCGTGATTCAAGGAAAGGAAGACCATG
>BQNB010081422.1:0-29629 GCA_026074375.1 Tanacetum coccineum
AATCCTCGGTCCAGAATTAATACAAGAGACGACTGAGAAAATCGTCCAAATCAAGCAAAGGATGAAAGCCGCTCGAGATCGCCAGAAAAGTTACGCTGATCTAAAGCGTAAACCGATGGAATTCCAAGTCGAGGATAAAGTTATGCTTAAAGTTTCACCTTGGAAAGGGGTAGTACGATTTGGCAAACGGGGCAAGTTAAACCCCAGGTATGTTGGACCTTTCAAGGTATTAGAAAAGGTTGGAGAGGTTTCTTACAAGCTCGAGCTTCTTGAGGAGCTGAGCAGTGTTCATAATACGTTTCACGTGTCCAACTTAAAGAAGTGTCATGCCGACGAACCCTTAGCCGTTCCGTTGGATGGACTTCATTTTGATGACAAGCTTTATTTTGTCGAGGAGCCAGTGGAAATTGTGGATCGTGAAGTTAAACGGTTGAATCAAAGCCGAATCCCATTAGTCAAGGTTCGATGGAACTCCAAGCGAGGTCCTGAGTTTACGTGGGAATGCGAGGATCAATTCCGGAAGAAATACCCACACCTCTTCGCAAAGACCGCGTCGTCGTCACGTGCCGTGTCTTAGGCCTTGAGGACAAGGCTCATCTAACAGGGGGAGACTATAACACCCCGTGTTTTAGGGTCATCGACGTCGTCAATAAATTCACTATGTACCTTTTGTATTGTACGCGTTTGTTTTTAATCATAATTGTTAAGTTAAATCGCGTAAGCTAAAAATGATCAATCAATGTAATCGGGCATCAAACAATTAAGCGTTTACATCAATCAAGTATTAAATAATTATTTTGAGAATAATTATGGTCTTTGTTCATTTTATTTTTATCGGTTACGTAAAGTGTTTACGTTTCGCGATAAATTAAGTTTAGGCATACCCGGAACCACAAAAATATTCCTACGCTTCAACAAATGCTTATTTTTATTTTCAATGACCAAAGTTTATAAAACTTTAACCACAATTATATAATGGGACGCCCCATATTTATAGAAATAAGCCAAGACTTATTCATTTTTGCTAGTATACATCTTTACATATTATACATTCATTTAAATGCCAAGTATACTTCATTCTTTTCTTTTTACCAAGGATTATGCAAGTAAAATATCTAGCAAACATTCATCCTCATTTTCATGGGATCACCTACACATTAGGGAGCATAGAAACATAAAACCATAACCAAGGACTTGTACAAGTATGGGCTAACATGACTTCTATCATGACTAGTGATTTATATCACTAGTCATCACTATTCCACCCCATTCTTGCCCATGCCGGCCATCCCTCCCCCTTTGAAAGTCTTTATGGTCTTGTTCACCACCTTTTTGACTAATCTATATCTTATATACATGTATTCTAGTGAGAGATAGCATTCACTTCACATAACACTTAACAAAAAGTTGTTTACACAAGGGTGTGTTTGTTATTCTCTTTCTATCTTTTTTCTTTACTCATCCACACAAGGTTATATCAAAAGCTTAATCTATTCATATTTAAGATTTTATGTGTTCATATGCTTTATTTAGCTAAATCACCATTTAGGGTACTTTTGAATATGTAAAATGAATTTTTACTTATGATCATTGTTTTGTACACTTATTTACATGTCATATGGATGATAATATTATGTTAAAAGGAATGTATAAGTATTTTAACATGTTGGTTAAGTATTAACATGTATAAGTGCAAATTAGGGT
This sequence comes from Tanacetum coccineum, assembly GCA_026074375.1. Lineage (NCBI taxonomy): Eukaryota > Viridiplantae > Streptophyta > Magnoliopsida > Asterales > Asteraceae > Tanacetum > Tanacetum coccineum. The sequence continues at coordinate 1,705 of BQNB010081422.1, forward strand.
TTTAATGATTTACTTAATAAGTTGCAAATGAAAATGATGTAAATAACATGTTAAACTTGTTATCTTGGATATTCTTGAGCAAAGCATGACCTAATGGACCTAATATATGCAAGACATAAGGTATTAGGGGTTCTAATGGGTTTGTAACAAAGTGGTAAAGCTAAAAAGTCCTAAAAATAAGTTTTAAACACATTTTGGAAAAAATATCTTAAGGGGCTGTTTGTAATTCTAAATTTACATATATGTTTTATGAATTTATAAAATACTACATGTCACAAAGATCGAGGGGTCATAAAGAACTCGAAAAACCGATTAATAACGAAGAAGATATGCTATTTACAAGTTTACGATAGTTAATACTTTTATATAACAATTTTTATAAAAAGTACTATTCACCACAGAAACATATACTTTATAAACATCAATAATATGATAAAACTTTCAATTACGAGAACGTGTTCGAAAGAATCGCTAAAAACGGAGCTATAACGAATAAGATACGACAAAAACGGGTTTTACGTTAATTAAAAGTATAAAAACGATTTTATAGCTGTTATGAACAGTAAAACACTATTCATCACAGAATCTCAAAAACTTAAAAATTGGGATTTTATGATCACACGTCTTTAATACGAAAGCGGTTGGGGTAGAAACGCGAGAAAACGAGCTTAAAAACGACAAAGTTATGACATTTTTACTAAGACGTAATTATAACTCCCAGTTCTCTCAATACCCCCCCCCCCCCCCCCCCACCCCCCTTCCCCTCATAATTCCCCCCCACCGATTTTCACTTAACCCCCCCCCCCCCCCCCCCCCCCCCCCCCCCACCCCCCGCCCTTAGATGGTGATATAGCTATATAGAATATATATGTTATTAGTTATCGCAGTGCTATATTATAGTGTTAATTTCTAATGGGCTTCTTCGGATGCCGTTAATTGACGGTTGTGGATTTACGATTTTAAAGTGTTCCTTACTCTTGTACGTCATGTCATGACCTCTAATTTATGATAGGCCCGAAACGATGTACGATGATAACTATATAGGATTATATACAGTTGTTGTTAGACAACATAATTGAATACTAATTTGACCTATATTGAATTTGGTTGCATTCGGGAATAATCGTGAAGCATTCCCACATTTGATATATATTATCAGATCACTCACTTAAGGTGAGTTCATAGCCCCACATTTTTACGATTTCAATGATTTATAACTTTGGGGTGGAAACATGCTTTGTTTTATAAATTGGACGCAAGTGGATATTTTATATTGATTACGTGTTTGCCTAAGTAGCGATAACCCAAGTTGAGCCCATTATCATGAACTGTCAATTATGGTATAACCAATTGGATTGGTCTCAGTAAGCGCGAATGTTATTAATAGATCTATTTGGGAAACGACCTCACAGTACAAATAATGTCTCTACATTTTGAGAGCAAACACCACCGCTCCCAGTTCTAAGTCATGTGTAGTGTAATTCTTCTTGTGAATCTTGAATTGACGTGATGCGTAGGCTATGACTTTCTCCCATTGCATTAGAACTGCGCCTAACCCTTTGTGAGAAGCATCACAGTAAACTACAAAGTTTTCACTACCTTCGGGTAAAGCCAAGATTGGTGCACTACACAATTTCTGCTTCAACAGTTGGAATGCAGCCTCTGCCTTTTTAGTCCAATCAAACTTCACGCTCTTCTGAGTCAACTTCGTCATAGGTTTGGCAATCTTTAAGAAACCTTCGATAAATCATCAGTAATAGCCAGCAAGACCTAAAAATTAATGAATTTCTGTCGGAGTCTTAGGCGATGCCCAATCCTTGATTGACTCAATCTTAGTTGGGTCCACATGAATGCCTTCAATATCAATCACGTGACCAAGAAATTGTACCTTTGAAAGCCAAAATTCACACTTTGAAAACTTGGCGTACAATTCTTCCTTCTTAAGCAACTCCAAAATTGACTTAAGATGTTTTGCATGCTCTTCCTCGCTCTTGGAGTAGATCAAGATGTCATCAATGAAAACGATCATGAATTTATCTAAGTATGGTTTGCACACCCGATTCATCAAGTCCATGAATATTGCCGATGCGTTTGTCAATCCAAAAGGCATTACTTGGAACTCGTAGTGGCCATAGCGAGTCCTAAATGCCGTCTTTGGAATGTCCTCATCACGAACTCTTAGTTGGTGATAACCAGACCTTAATTCGATCTTTGAGTAAACACTTTATCCTTGCAACTGATCAAACAAGTCATCGATTCTCGGAAGTGGATATCGATTCTTCATAGTCAGCTTGTTTAGTTCGCGGTAGTCGATACACATCCGAAAAGATCCATCTTTCTTTTTGAAGAACAAGACTGGGGCTCCCCAGGGTGAGGAACTCGGTCTTATAAATCCTTTGTCAGAAAGTTCTTGCAGTTGAGTAGACAGTTCTTGCAGTTCAAACTGTGCTAATTTATACAGGGCTCGTGTCACAGGTGCAGCACCAAGGACCAAGTCAATTTGAAATTCAACTTGTCGCGTTGGTGGTAATCCAGGAAAATATTCTGGAAAGACCTCCGGAAATTCCCGTACAGTCGGCACATCCTCAAGTCGCTTCTCCTCCGACTTGTCTTCGGTTTCCTTTTTCGTAACTTGTGCTAGAAAAATTGGGCAACCTTTCTTAATATATTTCTGAGTTTTGGTGCACGATATAATGCTCAACTTCGACTTCTTTCCTTTGCCACTCCTATCACCTTGGACTATCAAAACTTCATCTCCATAGGGAATCCGCATAATCTTCTCATCACAAATGATCACCGCATGATGGTTCGTTAACCAATCCATGCCGATGATGATGCCAAAACTACCAAGTTCTACTAGCATTAGGTCAATATTGAATGGGCGACCTAATAATCCTAATGTAAAGCCTCTAAGTACGGTATTAGTTTTTAGAAACTCTCCCGTCGGATAATTCGACATCATAGCTAACGTCTAAAGTATCGGGGATTATATCAAGCAAGGTACTAAAAGTAGTCGACACAAAACTTCGATCGGCACCCGAATCAAATAATACAGAAGCATAATGGTTGTTGAGAAGAAACGTACCCGTGACGACGTTGGAATGGGGGTTAGCGTCTCCTCTACCTAGTACATATGCTTTTAGCCTTGCTTCACCATACCCACTCTTGTTTCCAATTTTGTTTCCACGATTTTGATCTTTTAACTTTGGGCAATCACTCCTGTAGTGTCATTGCCTTCCACACTCGAAACAAGTTAAAACTCTTTGATTCACTACTTGACCCCTCTAAGTAGAAGTAGTGGAAATCGTATCCTTACAATCCCTGGTCAAATGCCCAACATTGTTGCACTTCCCACATCTCACAGTGCATGGCCCTTCATGATGAAACTTACACTTGTTGCAGAGAGGTAACGGTCTATTATACACTCGTCTTTCATTGTTGCCAGCCGTATAGGCTCTTGCTACATTCTGACCTCCAACATTCTGTCTTTTGAATGGTGATTGCTGCCCACGGTTGTCCTTCTGGCTGTTATCGAACTTTATTTTGTTCTCAGCAATTTTCATTGTATAACCTTTCAACTTTTGATCCATTAAGTTGTTAGCCATACGGACCGCATCTTGCAGCCTTGTGGGTTCTGCAACAATCACATTTCCTTGGATATTATCTGGGAGACCTCCAATAAACTTCTCAACTCGATCCTCCTCTTCGGGAACCATCATGGTGCACAACATGGTAAGCTCTTGGAATCTCTGAGTATAAGCAGCCAAATCGTTGTTCTTCACGGTCAAATTCTACAACTCAGATTCTATCTTCTAAATTTCAGTTCTTAGGCAATACACTTGAGCCATTAGCTTCATAAGCTCTCTTCATGACATGGAAAATGCAGCATCAGTTCCAATAGTTCTCTTATGTGAGTTCCACCAAGTTAGTGCACTGTTTAACAGAGTGCAAGTAGCATACTCAACTTGGTATTTCTCGGGGTAATTGCTAATATGGAATACTATTTCCATCTTCTCAAACCACCTCATTAACCCAAAAACTCCTTCAGTTCCTTTGAAGTTGAGTGGTTAATATTTCATGAAGTCCTGGTAAGTACACTCTCGAACGACAGGCCTAGCATCTCTATCATTCTTATTGTGATTTCCATTTCCATTCCCTCTTCCATTTCCGTTTCCATCACCGTTACCGTTGCCACCCTCATCATTATTGTTCCCAAGTCCAATGTTCTTGTTAGCCTCGCGAGTTTCTAAAGCTTCTGCCACGCGTCGATTGATCATTTTCTCAATTGCAGCAGGCGTCATTCCAGAACGGGTGTTAGTGAACATTATAGTTTAAGTGACTTTATTAGTTTTGAAAACACGCAGGTATTTTTTACGTGATTTTAATCTTCATATAATTCTGTTTTTTTTTAAAACTAACTAAATATTATAATCTTGTATTTAGGGCTTCCAACACGATGGTTCAAGAATGTTCATGTCGCCGCCAAACAACTCTTTCTTTGACGGCGTCCAAACGACCCCGACGTATCTGGGCTCCTTTGATCAGTCTATGATGTCCCGGTATCCAGTCTAGTATCCAACCACTCCACACACTGCTACCCCTAGGGAAAAACAAGGATTTATTCTGTAGTCTTTTACCTATCCGGCCATAGTTGACCCCACACCCCAATATGGTCCATCACACACTCGTGATGTTGGTGGTGTCATCCCGGTAATCTAATAATGACCTGATTTTTTTTCTCTAGTATGCTTCTATACTACTAATCATGCTAAACTAACAAATGATAATTATTTCTTCATTTTTAGGTTGTTATGAATCGAGAAAGGGGAGAAACTCATCGATGGGCAATTTTTTGAGGAGTCCATATATCCCTTTGCCAGATACTACTATTACACCTAAGAAACAGGCTGATAAGAGTAGGAATAAGACGAGGAACGCAAACATTTTAGCTTTTAATCTTGGAAAGGCGGTTGTTGATGACAATGCGCGAGATGATGAGGTTATGATTACAGGAGCACGTGCTACTGAGGATTACGTTTCATTTGAGAGCGTGGACCCTAATAAGGTAATCGTAAGAGCAGTATTTAATTTATTAATTTAAGTTAACAAATGTGCGTTAATAATTTTCGCTGTTTAGGTTGCGCGAGGTCATTATGTTGAGTGTCTCACATTTCTCCACCACCCCGAACCTGTATTTCTAGACTGTCATATTGTTGAGGTATTATTTTATACACTTTTTCGGGGTCATTTAACCCCCTAAATCATGCAAATATACCCAAAATATGTGCTTAATCGTTCCTTTTTGTGTTTTTAGTATTTGGGAAGCTCTTGGAGCAAATACACGTAGCGTAAACTTGTTAATCGTAATAACTTATTCGTTCTACTACGATTTCAGTGATTCCTTCGAGTAGTCTTTGTTATTAAAAGATGTATTATTTTTTTATAAAGTTAATTCCACTGATTGAATAGTGCTTTTTATGTTCATACGAGTTTATAAAAATTACTTTTATAAACTTTAATTATCGTAAACGTATAGTTTATTCCGTTTTAGCTCATTTTTTAGCGTTTCTTTGAGTATCGATCTCATAAATTTAAAAGTTATTATCATATTTTAGATGTTTAAAAATATTAGTTTCCGTATTAAATAGTATCTTTTATAAAAATAGATTTTATAAAAGTGTTATAGTCGTAAACTCGTAATTAACGTATTTTTTCGTATAAATTGTTTTTTGTTTCTTAATCATTTTGGATCGTCACGAGAAGTATTATTTTTATATTTGTAAACTTACCTATATGAGATTCGAATTTAAAACAGCCCCTAAGTATTTTGTGTATAACTTATAAAAACCTTGCTTATGTCTATTAATTAGTTTTAGTAGTTTAATATAGAAACCTAATAACATTTTTAACCACTTGCCTCTACTTATAATAATTGTCTACTTATATATTGTCCAAGTTTATCCATAGTCCTTATAATGTCATTGTAACAAGTTTAACAATTTAGTTTCATTACTTTCACATGTGAATGATTAAGTAACCTTATTAAACCTAATTATTACCATAAATTTGTTTTATACTTAAAACAATGTTAACTACTTTTACATTCTTTTTCCGTATATATATATAACCATATGACATAAGAATAAGTGCATAAATTCATAAACATTAAGTATACTAAATTTACATATTAAAAAGTCCTTTGTGGTGATTTAGCCATAAATAACATATACACATATAAATAATGATATTAAAAAGTAATAAAGGAATTAGGAAGCCTTAGAGATGATATATGAGATGAGAAATGAATGCTAAAACCGTGTTATAGATTTCAAAAACCAAAGCATACTAGCTTATAATAAATATATTGGTTTGAAAACCATTATCTTCCCTTTTTTCCTTAATATCCTTGCAAATGATGAACCAATGATTGAAAAAACACTTTAGTATGCCTTAGGATTGATGTGTAAAGGGTTGTATGGATTGTATAAAAATTTTGTATGATTTGTTTAGGGTGCTTAAAAATGCCGTGGGTTTTGATGAGGAGAGAAAGAAAGTTTTTGTGATTTTTGGTTAAGTATCTATGAAAGAAAGAGTGCATGCATGCTATTTATAGTGAAAATATCTAACTAACCTAACCATGGTCACTTTCTAACCCTTGCACAAGGTTAATTAGCCAAGTGGTTCATGGTGTAAGAGTTGGTTCCCTATGATCTTTCTTAAGCTAGATATTTTGAGCAAGTTGAAAATTCTTGGTCCTATCTTGAAAATTTCGACCACATATACATATATGTGATGTTATATTGATTATTTTGGGTATTGGGTATAATCGTGGGTATTCGTTTAAGCGTAGTTATGTTTGTGGTGTGCTTCTAGGGAATCCGATACGAGTTTTATCGTGAATCGTAAGGCATTTTACGTTGCCGATAAAATAAGATGAACAAAGTTGTATAGTAAGCTTCTTCTAGGGTTTTCCCTTCTTCTTTTAGTGGGCAATCTTTAGTGTAATGGGGTCCTTTGCATTTTTCGCATCCAACTTGAGTAGCATAAACTTTTTCATTTACCTTCTTGATTTCTCTTCCCAGATTGTTTAGTTGTGCTTGTATAGCAGCTATTCCGTCAGAAGTCTCAGTACTTCTTCCTCTAGATGTTCTATTGTGCCATTTTTGAGAGTATTCTGCCATTTCTTGGATGACCTTTTTAGCATCTTCAGCAGTCTTAGTAGGGATGGCACCTCTTGAGTCAAGAATCTGTCATGTTGGGACATCCAACCCATTATAAGAAAAAAATCACCTCCTGTATCTTAGTCAAATAGTGTTGAGGACACTTCATCAAGAGTTCTTTAAAGCGCTCCCATGCTTGATAAAGGGTTTCATCCGGTTCTTGCTAAAAGTTATTAATTTCCTCCATTTTCTTCGTAGTTCGACCAGGCGGGCAGTATTTATTCAAAAACATAGTTTTAAGATCTTCCCAAGTTGTGATTGAACCAGTTGGTTCATTTCTTAGCCAACGACTTGCGGCTCCAATTAAAGATATAGGGAAGACTCGGAGCATTTGTTGATTCTTAGTGATGTTAGGAACATGGAATAAGTCAACGATCTCGAGAACTTTTTCAATGTGTTTATTAGGAAATTGGCCCTTCAGTTCAAATTGATCTTTTTTATCGATTTTAGGCCTAGCTACTCTTGATACATAGTCAGTTCGGGTCTTGCTCATGTATTGCTCCATAGTTTATGCCATCATTTCTGCTTCTCCTTCTTCTTCCGAGTATTCTTGGTTAGAAAGTAGGTTGAAATCAGGTAATCTCAATTCGTCAAGACTTAGAGTCTTGAAGTGTCTCCTTGATGATCAAATTCTCATTCAGGTTCTTTGTAAGGTGTAAATAGTTCGTTCGCAGAACTCCTTGTCATGCACTACCTGTAACAAGGGATAAACAATCAGTAGGATTTGTTCTGAAGTAAGATAGAAAAATTAAGCATGAAAAATCAATTAGGAAAACTTAGTATCAGATTTTGTTCTAGATGATCGATACGCAGTATCCAACAAAAGTGGATACGCCGTATTAATCAGTTGGAATGAATACGATGTATTGGATAGAAAACTGGATACGCCGTATCCGATGGAATTGGATACGCCGTATTCAACTAACGACCAGAACAGTGTATTGAGAAAACAATTAAATACGCAACCAATTAAATATATACAAACAAACAATTAAAGACAAATATACAAAGAATATACACTAATCTAAATTACATTAATCCTAAAGGTTAGATCTAATCTATTGTTAAAACCCAAAATATCAAATAAAAATCAAGATTAATTTTTACTCCCCGGCAGCGACGCCAAAAACTTGATGTGTTGTCGTTGTATGTATTATTTATTTATTCAAGTTTTAAATCTATATTTTGCCGACTAAACAAAAAATAACACTTTAACGGGTAGTGTACCTAGTCGGTAGTAGTTTCGTGGTAAGTAGGGTGTCGAACACTTGAAGCGAGGTTAAATCTATAACCAAAAATAAACTAGTTTAAACGTGGAAAAGGGAGGTAGTGTACCCGATCGGTAGTAGTTTCGTGGTAAGTAGGGTGTCGAACACTTGAAGCGAGGTTAAATCTATCAATTTAATTAATATCTTTGTTATCTAATCTATGTTAATTCTACTCTATTGTAAACCTATGTCAGTCCTAACTCCTAATTCTAACGGGAAAAGGGGGTTTTTAGCTTGAGAGACTGGCACGGTTTGTTCAGTGACTAAAATCAATTCAAGGAACTTTAACCCACGCAAGCTAATTAACAAAAGATAAAAGAGCGGTCGAACCTTATATAAGAAAACTGTATTAACCATTATTAATCCGATTAGAAAGTTGGTTTGTTTATTTAGTGCAATGATTTCTTCTCTCGATGTGGCATATCATTCTTAGACTTAGGCGTTACTTCTTCCTAAGACCTAGACACATTAATTCTGTCACAATTAAAGCATCCGCATAAAGCATCCTATTTTGCTTGATTATAATCTATCTTAGGGATTAAAGCAATGGTGATCTTGTTAAACCCTAGCTCATAGAGACTTTACCCACTTACCGCTTAATGGCAATTTATACACTAGTAGTCCACTTGTCCAACTATCCAATAGAATCAGAACATTACTTGTTGAATTATCTAGGTCACCTACTAGTCAACACGATCAATAAACCATTGGCAATGTCCAATTAACTAGTTAAGCCCGAAGCGTATCCTTGACACAGACTTAGAAAGACAATATTTGTGTAACTATTGTTCTAGATGTATAGATTACTATATGGAGAGTTATCCCAGACTCTAGATCTAGTTGAATGATAGGTCGCATACAAAAGCCCGTAAACAAGTATAAACATAAACAAGCACGCAACGATAAATCAAGAAATCGAGATAAACAAATACCAAACATTCAAATGTTCATAATAATGGCTAATACCAAAAGGTATTAGCCTTCAAACGTCATAATAAATACAAGAGCAATTATTTAGACAAGGTAAACTAACCGAGTTAACGAATGATACCAAAAACTGAACGATTACTAAAGTATATGGAATTACACGTTGTCTCCTATGGAATTGATTATGTTGCTCGACCTCTTCTGCTCTTTTTCTCCTTTGAAAATTGACTTTTGTGGTTTAGGTATCGAGAATATGATTTAGCACACTAAAAACTCATTTTTGAGTTTTCTATTTATAAGGTCTGGAAGTCGGTTAAATATGACGTATCCAAGGGGTTAGATACGGCGTATTGGGGGTTTCTTAGAGTAGGGACCACGCTTGATATCTTCTAGAATATTATATTATATCCATATCTTGAATACGACGTATTGAGTCTTTCTGGATACGGTGTATTGAGCTTCATTCCTTTTGTGGTCTTTAGTGAACGCAGGCACGGATACGCCGTATCTTCTTGATGGATACGGCGTATTGGTCTTTAGAATAGTAGTCTTCTAAAATATCTTCATTTAAGCTCCAGAATGCGCGCCTTTTGCTAAATTTCACCAATCACTTTATAATTACTGCAATTCTCAAATATAAACGTTTAGTAACAGTTCTTTGCAATAATTATAAAAAAATAGGCAAATATCATGGGATAAATGATGCTATAAATTAGGTACTATTTGATGTCATCTGATATCCCCCCACTTGAATCCTACTTGTCCTCAAGTAGCCTTTAGAAGTCTATAAAAATGTATCCCTAAGGGTTTTTTCCTTTAAAGCACTTATTTAATCAATTACAAGTACACAACCAAACACCTCTCGAAGTAGGAAGATGAAAACACTCAAATTACTCAACTAATCTATGTGGTAACATGTAACTAATTCGCTCAATTGCTCGATCGTGACGAGTATTCTATCATAAGCTTGGCAAGGATACACATCTCCACCGCTAAAGCTAAGGAGTAACAAGTTTATAAAGGTAAATATGAGTTTTTGAATGGAAAGGTGTACGGTTGATCATTCTACAATCTTTTACCAGAAGTACCACTCCAACAAGGCAGCTGAAGCACACATACACACCCGAATCTATAGGATAGACATGAGTGTTCGATCACATCCCCATTCGAATTTAACCAACGGTTAGGATGAAAAATGATATAGGGTAGGAACCTTCTAACTTTCACCAAAAGTCGTAAACCAACGAGGCAGCTGAGACATGTATACATGGCCGTAACGACTGGAGACATGTATTACTAACCCGAAATCCACGGGATGGAACACATGCTCGATCACATCCCACATTCGAGTTTAAAAAACCAGTGGCTAATCATCAGGTTGAGAGGGGAAAGGAAATTGGTATTAAATAAAATTCAAGAAACAAATAGAATTATGACTTAAAATTCATGTTGATAGACACTTATTTTGCATGACTGTTACCATGATAAAGACACATACTTATTAAACAATGTCTTAATCAGGGATAAAAACAATACCTAAGGTTAGCATTCCGTATCGATTTAATTCCTAATTAATCCCAAAACTTTTACATAAGTCACAAGGTAAGCGGTGATATCTTCCACTTTTTACAATACTCTACATCGTTGATTTTCTTAGATGTATCAATGAATAATCGATCCTTCATGTAATTCCTTTGGTAATTGCTCTTTGCGAAACAATTATCATCAAACTTTCTCTCTCTTTTTCTCATTTTTTCTCATTTTTTTTGTTGCTAACTATAATTCAAATCTCGGTGTAGTTTCACCATCTTCACGATCATAATAATTCCGGATAATTCCTTTGTAATTTTCATTTTCGGATTCTCCAAATAATGTGATGGTAGTAATATTCACAAGGAGTTTTGACTAATATACATTTCCCATTAGCAATGTGTAAATTTCCCGACCGCTCCAAAGATAGAAAATGGGACAAGACTCGGGGAAATACAAACTTTACACTTTAAGCAACTAGCAACTGTAAATTATCTTATTAACAGGGCTTGGTTAATGTGTATTGGTGTAACGAAAAAATAACTTGGTTTTTTAAATTCCTAATGGATTGGCTCTATCGGTGTTGTTCTAGGGGTATCTTTACTCTTAAATGATAATGTAAAAAGGGTTTATATGTAGTTAACTAACCGGTGTAGTTAGGTTAATAAGCTAACAATGTATAGGCGTGTGGGTTGTAATCCTAAAATTTTTCCAATATAAACAAAGTTACTCCATCTAAATCCATAGTACTAAATCATTGCGGTCTCGAATAGATATACCATGCCAAGTTCTAAAAGTCTACAACATCACCGACACACCTCATATTTTGTGGATTAGATAAACATTAGAAATAGAAGGTTAAATCCTCACATAATCTATTCAAGTGTTATTGTGAGTTTATTTGTATCAGTATTTTCATAAAGTATGCTTGAAAATTTTTAAATTTGAGCATATTATTATGCTTTTTAGTGTGGAAAATTTGGACAAGTAAGCATTTAATTCCCATCCCCCAATGGATATTTATTCAAGTCCTCGTTGTATACATAAAACATTAACTACGGGATTATAAAGAATTAGAATGAGAAACTCCCCTGAGATTTGCTCGGTAGTTTCTATAAGTTGTGTTTATGAGCAAGAATTCATGTTGAACAGTCATCTTGAGGTTTCAAGACTCCAACACTTCAAAATTTCCAGATTTGTAGATTCTCACCATTATTCGTCAATTTTTCATTCTCGAGGTCCTTTGTAAATTCTTAGAAAACAAATGCAATTCTATCTTGGTACCTACGATTAATTTAATTAAACTAAACAAACTAATATACATGTTAGACTAGATACGGCGTATCATCAGTTACTTTGAATTTGGCGTTTTTTGCAGTTTGACAATAATGTTTTTAAAGTGCATGAAAAGTAAAGACTGATAACGTCCAGACAGTCAATATGTCGTATCCATGGGTTTGGATACGCCGTATAGAAAATCTGGGAAGACAGACTCGATAACAAAATTAAATAACAATCCGGGTTGTCTCCCGGGAAGCACTTTTGTTTACAGCGAAATCTTTAATTTAGAATTTTCTTCAGCTTCCTTTTATTCTATCTCGTGCACGCTTATGTGCCCGCGTGTGAGCCATTCTTTCATCTTCGCATATCGGATATAATCTGGTCCTAAATTCAATACTCCTTTGTAGAACCTTTTAGGCTTTTGGTATGCATGCGAGATTCCATTCTTCTTATCTTCTTCACTTACCCTTAGTAATGGCGGCATCTTGTTGCATTGCTCGTTTGTATGGTTCCTAAACCTCAGATGTGATCGTACCATTTGGTAAGTTACTTCATCATCACCCTTGTAAAGGGTTAACAATCCATCAAACCGTCTTGTCTTAATTCTAACTTCTCTTAAGAATGGTTTGCCAAAAAAAACATCGCCCATTTTATCATCACGATAAGCATCCTTGTTTTCTAAAAATACAAAGTCCGTTACAACAGAAAAGTTTCCAACAAAAATAGGCACATTCATTCAGGTTCCTACAACAGTATTCCCTTTATACACCATCTTATCTTTTATTATGGAATTATGAAACTTTTTGGTCATTATATTGACATACAATAGTGGGAAAAATTTGGCGTGTGTGAATTCAAATCCTATTATGCATGAAAATCTTAAGTTGTGAGCACAATCTATATGGATCTTCTTATCATGGTCGCAAAAACTAGGATAATCATCAATTCCTATATTAAGATCTTCATCCCTAGTTCTAAATTCTTCAATTACCTCACCTTTTTCAATGGTGGGCATTAAATCATCTCCTTGATTTCTCCTAAGCTCAATTGGTTCATTTAGATCATTTAATTCAATGTAATCTTCCAACAAAGGGTATAATGATCTATTTAACACCAAAGTCTCTCCCATGAGCCTAGCTTCTAAATCAAGTTCCATTCTCTCTTTTAAACTTAGCATATAGACCCTCTTAATTAAACTACTAGCATGTTTAATGCTTTTGAAAATAATCTTTTCTTCCCTAACTCTTAAGGTGATCTTTCTTTTGTAAACATCAATCTTAGCACGGGCGGTAGACAAAAATGGTCTTCCCAGGATCAAGGGCCCTTTGATATCCTCGGGCATATCTAGAATTACAAAGTCTACTGGGAAAGTAAATTTACCAATTCCTACTAGTACGTTTTCAGCTATTCCTTTTGGATATTTCACTGTCCTATCTACCAATTTCACTGTCAACCTAGTGTGAACTAATTCACCTAATCGTAAGTTAAGGTTGGTCGAGAGAGGCATAACACTAACGCTAGCTCCTAAGTCAACAAGGACGTTGTCAAAGCAAAAATCATTAAAAAAGCAAGGCAAAGTGAAACTTCCTGGGTCTCTCTCCTTTCGGGGTATAGTGTCTTTGATAGGTGAAACTCCATAAGCTTTTGCAAATTTTGGTCTATAGTTCTCCTCATTATCTTCATAGTAATGGTATTCTAAATGACTTAGAAAAGGTAACATCGTTTGTCTCAATTTGTACAACTCATTACTATCCTGCCCAGTGGATACGGCATATTGGGATCTCCTAATATGGTGTATCAAATGTAAATCAGCTCCATCAGTAGTCAAAATCGATTTAACTTGATCTCTTAGGTTTGTTTCCGTTGAGCTTGGTAAGCTTCCAAATCCTCTCTCCTGTAGTACCTTGCTCATTTGTCTGATTTGAATTTTAAGAGTTTTAATCGATGCTCCTTGGTTTCTTATCGCATCATCTGTCGAAGCTCGGATCTCTTTGATCAAGTTAGAGTTTTCCTCATGTCTTTTTGGTGATTCACTCATGAATTTGCTCAAGGTATCTTCCATAGATTGCCTCCGTTCTTAGCAACAGCACCAAAAACTTGATGTGCTGTCGTTGTATGTATGATTTACTTATTCAAGTTTTAAATTTATATTTTGCCGACTAAACAAAAAACAACATGTTAACGGGGCAGTGTACCCGGTCAGTAGTAGTTTCGTGGTAAGTAGGGTGTCGAACGCTTGAAGCGAGGTTAAATCTATCAATTTAATTAATATCTTGGTTATCTAATCTATGTTAATTACATTCTATTCTAACCTATGTTAGTCCTAACTCCTAATTTTAACAGGAAAAAGGGGGGTTTTCAGTCTGAGAGACTGGCACGGTTTGTTTGGTGACTAAAATCAATTCAAGGTACTTTAACCCACGCAAACAAATTAACAAAAGATAAAAGAGCGGTCGAACCTTATATAAGAAAACTGTATTAACCATTATTAATCTAATTAGAAAGTTGGTTTATTTATTTAGTACAATGATTTCTTCTCTCGAGGTGGCATATCATTCTTAGACTTAGGCGTTACTTCTTCCTAAGACCTAGACACATTAATTCTGTCACAATTAAAGTATTATCATAAAGCATCCTATTTGTTGATTATAATCTATCTTAAGGATTAAAGCAATGGTGATCTTGTTAAACCCTAGCTCATAGAGACTTTACCCACTTACCGCTTAATGGCAATTTATACACTAGTAGTCTACTTGTCCAACTATCTAATGGAATCAGAATATTACTTGTTGAATTATCTAGGTCACCTGCTAGTTAACACGATCAATAAACCATTGGCAATATCCAATTAACTAATTAAGCCCCAAAGCGTATCATAGACACAGACTTAGAAGGACAATATTTGTGTAACTATTATTCTAGATGTATAAATTACTATATGGAGAGCTATCCCAGACTCTAGATCCGCTTGGTCTGCTTTACTAGATCCAGTTGAATGATAGGTCGCATACAAAAGCACGTAAACAAGTATAAATTGATAAAGATAAACAAGCACGCAACGATAAACCAAGAAATCAAGATAAAAAATACCAAACATTCAAATCTTCATAATAATGGCTAATACCCGAAGGTATTAGCCTTCAAACGTCATAATAAATACAAGAGTAATTATTTATCCAAGGTAAACTAACCGAGTTAACGAATGATACCAAAACCTGAACGATTACTAAAGTATATGGAATTACACGTTGTCTCCTATGAAATTGATAGCTTTGCTCGACCTCTTTTGCTCTTTTTCTCTTTTGAAAATTGACTTTTGTGGTTTAGGTATCGAGAATATGATTTAGCACACTTAAAACTCATTTTTGAGTTTTCTATTTATAAGGTCCGGAAGTCGGTTGAATACGGCGTATCCAAGAAGTTGGATATGGCGTATTGGGGGTTTCTTGGAGTAGGGACTACGCTTGATATCTTCCAGAATATTATATTATATCCATATCTTGAATACGGCGTATTGAGTCTTTCTGGATACGGCGTATTGAGCTTTATTCCTTTTGTGGTCTTTGGTGAATGCAGGCATGGATACGACATATCTTCTTGATGGATACGGCGTATTGGTCTTTAGAATAGTAATCTTCCAAAATATCTTCATTTAAGCTCCAGAATGTGCGCCTTTTGCTAAATTTCACCAATCACTCCATAAATACTGCAATTCTCAAATATAAACGATTAAGTAACAGTTCTTTGCAATAATTATACAAAATAGGCAAATATCATGGGATAAATTATGCTATAAATTAGGTACTAGTTGATGTCATCAGAAACCCTTTACCTAAAAAACATCATAATTATCTAATTTCATAAATAAGTTACTACGAAACAGATGACGATTAGAGTTAAGTTCATTGAAATGGCTAGCAAAGTGGTTGCGAGCAGCCTCTTGAATTTCCATAGGCTCCTCGATCCACACACCATTATACTTAATTCCATTAATGTTGTGATCCTTGTTCCTTTTATTAACAATCGAGTGAAAGAATTTGGTATTCTCGTCACCCTTGACGGCCCACTTCACCTTGCTTTTTGTTTTAAAGAGTCTCTTTCTTTTTTATTTATCAAGTTAAGCTCAGATAAATATTCTTCACATTTTAAATAATCATTTGGAGAAATTAGGCCAGCTTCAACTTTTGAATCTAATTCAATAAGAAAATCTTGAATTTCCTTTTTCTTATTGTGAAATTCACTTGATCTAATATTCCACCAATCTTTGACATCTTTTTTAAGATTCTTCAATTTATTTTTCATGACAATATCAGCCGACCCAGTAGACCCCATATTTCCCTATGAATCCTCTACAACATTTGAAATCCATCCTCGTTCATCAAATGATTGAATAGTTTGAAACATTTAGGACCAAAGTTTCTTGAACTAATAGACATCACAATGGGACAATGATCAGAGTTTAATCTATAGAGAGTTTTCACTTTTGCATCTTTTCAAGCATTAAAAAAGCTATAAGAAACTAGAAACCAGTCTAATTTGCATAATTTTGTACCTTCTCTTTTATATCTTGTTGAAGCCCGCCTAAAGAAATAAACTCATTGAAAAATCTAGCATCTCTTTCACTGAAAATCGAGCCTAGCCTTTCCTCCTGACACCTGACCACATTAAAATCCCTAAAAAGGACACATATAATGTCATAAGCACCCATTGTGTTAAGAAGATTTTGCCATAGAACCCTCTTTTGCCTACTACCTTGGGGACCATACATGTTGATTATACCAATCTTCTCGTTAATACCCTGCCGGTTACCTATGGCGCCAATATAATGATCTCCACTTAAAACCACTTCTTTTGAGAAAATCAAAGAATCCTAAAGAAGGAGAGTACCACTAGATGCTCCAATAGCCACACCATACAAAAAGTCAACATTTGAATTACCCCATAAAGAGTTGACAAAAGGTGCATCAATCGAGGCTAATTTGGTTTCTTGAATGCTAATTACCATCGACCTTTCGAATCTAATAAGACTTTTAATTCGACTTATTTTTGAATCAGACCCCAAACCTGAAATCATCTTCATTGAGAAAACAAACACTCACCAAAAGGTGGTGCAAAGCTAATTTCCCCTTTCCAGAAGGGGTACAAGGTTAGACCGTGTGAGGCCTTTAGAAAATCAATGTCTATCGATTATGCATTGGTGGAACTGTCAAACATGTATGAATTAGTTTCATGGGCCGACACAACTAAAAGATCCGGGTCTTTTAAAAACAGCAAAAAGTCATCCCTAAAAGTCCAAACATCATCCATAATAACCTTTAGACACCACATCTCCTTGCTAAAATCATCACCCTTAAAGTTATGTAGCTAAAGGTTTTACGACAAATGATTAGCTTTTAGCGACGACTAGTTGGACCTACTTGGATTAATGCTCAAAGCTATCACAACACCTTTAGCGATGATAATATCATCGTTAAAGACCCCCTAAACTACCCATTAATACCTTTTAATAATTTAATTAATTAGTTATACTTATTTAAATTAAATAATATTTAAATTAAATATTAGAAAAAGACATGATATAGCGGCAAAAACGTTGTTGCCAAAAGTGCTCTGATAGATCATTTTTGGCGATGACGCTCCTGTTGCTATAAGCACCTTTGAAATTCATAGTCAAAAGAGTTCATTTTTTTGTCTTTTCGCGACCTTCAATACTCTAAAGAGATGTTTCGATGCGGTCGTTCAAACAACTAGTTGGGTGATTTGAAGGTACAAAAACAAAGTATGTTTTGATGGCAAACCACCAAGGAAATATAATTTACTAGATGAATTCAAGAATCTTTTGTTCACTTGGATCATAAATTGATGCTCAAAAATCAACCTTGGATTATAGATCCAAAGTGTGCTTGTAAGCTTACATTGTAAATTTTGCTTCTTCAAGCTTCTTGTTAGGCGTCATTTAAAAAATTAAAGCTATTTAAAAACTAACATGCTTCATGGAAAATGTTGTGGTATTGAAGTAGTTTATTGTAAATTAGCAAAAGAGCACATCTAACATCATCAGGTAGAATACTAACAATAATACCGCCATGTAGATGTGGCCAAGTTTGTTCATGGGAGGTGGGTCTGCAAAATGCATAAATGTAAAACCAACCCTGGTTCCAAATTTTGTAGAGGCGAGTTTTAAAGAAAGCCTCTCTAGTAAACTCAAATTCTGTAAGTCCCTCAAGCGTAGAGCTTCATGCTAGGTCATGTGGGTGTTGGGATTTAAGAACTAGTAAACCATATTTACTATGAGTATGCATCAGATGGATCTGGTTTGAGGACTATGATTAACACACGTATAAAGAAAAGAAACACTAACCTCTTAGTTGAATGACTTAAAATAAACAACGAGAATCAATAACCTTGAAACTTAGTGACTAAGTTGTCACCTCTATGGTTGCTCACACAACACGTCAAATGAATACACCAAGATGATAGTCTTTACATCACGTCTCACGAACATCGAGTGTTACACCTTTCTTGAATCAAAAACCACAAACAAACCCTAGTTGTCTTTGAACTGAAAATTACCAAAACCCTAATTAGGGTTTTAATCAAATTCGGTTGAACTAAAATTCAAGAAAACGAAACCCTAAAGGTTTCAAGTTGTTGTCGACCTGGAGAAGAAAACAAACCGAAAACCCTTGATTAACTTGCGCATATGATCGATCTTGTGAGAATCCAATTGCACCAAAACCCTTTTATGGTTTTCATCGAAATCAATCAAGAGGAGAAAAGAAACCGAATTACCCTTTTAGGGTTTACCGAATTCGGTTTTAGGAGGAGAGGGGAAAACGAAAATCAATTTAGGTTTTTAGGGATTTAGAATCAATGAATAAGGACCTAGGGTGAGGGTGTTTATATAGGCACCCAAAACCTAGTCCTTGGTGAACAAGGAAACCATAATTTATTCCTTATTCTAATTCCTCCACCTCCTCAATTCTAAATCGACACAAACACCCCCTCTAAATAACCATAGGGGCCGGCCATCACAAAGCACCCTCTTGGGGTTTGGGTTTTGTCAATTTAAGTCCTTTCGGTTTACATATTCAAATAATCATT
Source organism: Tanacetum coccineum (assembly GCA_026074375.1). NCBI lineage: Eukaryota > Viridiplantae > Streptophyta > Magnoliopsida > Asterales > Asteraceae > Tanacetum > Tanacetum coccineum. The sequence continues at coordinate 21,035 of BQNB010081422.1, forward strand.
AAGTTAGTTACAACCTATAATGACTATTTAGATATATTCATGAAGTATATTTACCAATAAACGTATTCTATGTGTCTTAACGTGTGTGACCCTAATAGGCTCACGTACTTTTATTCGTATAATACGCGGATCCAACTACCATATCTCAACAGCTCTTACTTGGGAGTTGAACTAGCGGAGTGCGTTTATACTAACAATGGAAACGTCTAGCAACACTCCATTTATTATTAAACTAGAAATTCCTAAGATGAAGTTCCAAGAACATTCTCAGTATAATGGTTATGTATTTCTTGCTAATATCATCCCTTTGTTACAAATACCGTTAAACCATGGATATGGATCCTAACTCATTCCATATAGTTTAACAATTTAGTTTCTCGTTGTCGAAGTTAATTCAGATATACCAAATGTAATCAAGAATCATCTTGAATTACCCTTTGAGCACGGCCAGACAATTATCTGATTAATTCTAGAGAGGGCACATGGTATCATACTTTACTTATCAAGTGGAGGAACAAATTCTTTGTTGACTATAAGTGTTGTGGATGCTGCTTCACATCACTTCCAAGAATATCCTTTATAACTACCATATTCGGGATAACGTTTAACTTATACTTAAAAAGTGATATCCACACATGCAGAACTTGTTTGTATCTCAAGTCTAAGGATGACTTATTTAACCATTTTTGACATATTACTTATGATGAGGATCCAAAAGTAAATGTACGAAAGTTGGGGTGTCCAATATGCAACCCTTGTGAATAACATATGAGTTTGGTAGGAACCATCCATGTATTTAAAAATACAACCAACACTCATATTTGCCTTATGTAGCAATATTTTCATATTGTTAACTGACAATGAACATATTTAAAATGGTAAAATCATTCAAGGATTAAACATGAAAATAAAAGTAACAATTATTATATGTATGAAAACAAATACCAAGTATTTTATTCATTAGAAAGTAAAAATTGTCTTACAATCCCAATTATCCAAATACTAATGAAAAACACATATTTACATGAGATTACTAGCTGGAAGCATTCCTATATTCTTAGTATGTTCTGAATGCTTAGGAAAGCCAAAGCTTTAGTAAAAGGATCAGCCAAGTTATCATCTGTGTGAACTTTTTCTATCTTAACGTCGCCAAACTCTATAACTTCACGAAGATAGTGAACTTTGGCACGATAATGTCTAGCACCTTTACTGATTCCTGATTCATTAGCTATAGTAATGGATTCAGTACTTTCATAATACATCTTTATGGGTTCTTCAATTATGGGTACCACTCCCAGCCCAGAAATGAATTTTCTAACCCATACCGCCTCCTTAGAAGCGTCTAAAGCAGCTATATACTCAGCTTCTGCAAATGAAGTTGCAAAGATGCTCTGCTTTGTATTATTCCAGTCAACAGCACCTCCATTTAAAACGAATACATATCCGGTCTGAGACTTCAAGTCGTCAGCATCCGTCAGATATCCAACATCAGTGTAGCAAGAAACCCCGAGCTCTTATTTTATATCACCTCCGTAAACAAGAAACATATCTTTAGTATTGCGAAGATACTTTAGAATGTTATTAACAGTAGTCTAGTGAAGTTCACATGGATTCTGTTAAAACCGGCTTGTTATGTTATGAGCGAACGCAACATCAGGGCGAGTGCATCTTACAGCATACATAATGGAACCCACCACCGAAGCATATGGTACATTCTACATGTGCTTCACCTCAGTAGGTGTTGAAGCACCTTGTGATTTGCTTAATTTGAGTTTTTCTTGCATGGGGATACTTCCACATTTGGATTTTTCAAAAAAAAATCTTTTCAAGATTTTCTCAATATAAGCACTTTGACACAAACCAATTAACCACTTTGATCTATCTCTGTAGATATTGATTCCAAGAATATATGCAGCTTCTCCTAAATCGTTCATAGCAAAACACCTTCCAAGGTAAGATTTAACATCCTGTAACATTGGAATGCTGTTTCCTATGATCAATATGTCATCGACATACAAGATTAGGAAAGTGACATAACTCCTATTAGCTTTCGTATATACACATGGCTCATCACGATTTTGAGTGAAACCAAATTTCTTAATTTCATCATCAAATAATTTATTCCATTGCCTTGATGCTTGCTTAAGCCCATAAATGGAATGTTTGAGCTTGTATACTCGGTTTGGAAATTTTTGATTAACAAAACCTTCAGGTTGCTCCATGTAGACCTCTTCAGAGAGATATCCATTGAGGAAGGCAGTTTTGACATTCATTTGCTAAATCTCATAGTCATAAAATACAACTATGGCTATAAGAATCCTAATAGCTCTAATGTCTGCAACAGGAGAGAAGGTTTCCTCATAATCAATCTTGGGGGTTTGAGTATAGCCCTTCGCCACAAGACGAGCTTTATAGGTGTGTACAGCTCTATCCATGTCGGTCTTCTTTTTGAAGAGCCACTTACTACCAATGGTTTTACCATTAAGAGGAAGATCAACTAAGTCTCAAACTTTGTTATCTTTTATGGATTGCATTTCCACATTCATAGCATTTAGCCATTTCTCGGACTCAGGATCCAACAATGCAGCTTTATAGTTAGCGGGTTCATTAAGATCCCCCAACTCATACTCATCAGCCTCGATGTTTAAGCACATTCGATCTGGAGCATGTCGTGTCCTAGTGGACCTACGAATGGGAATGATATCACTTTGAGGTTCATTGATTTCTTCATTATCCTCATCATGAAGTGAGCTAGTATTTTCAGAAGGATGCATATCTTCTTCTTGAATTATTTCAAGATCTTCTAAACTCCCACTTGCTTCTTGAGTTATAAGATTATTCTCAAAGAATTTAGTATTCCAAGCAATAAATACTTTGTTCTCAAGTGGGTAGTATAAAGAATAACCTATTGTTTCCTTTGGGTATCCTACAAAGATACACTTAATAGATCTAGGCTCTAATTTGTTAGGCTTGGTAAGAGTATCTCGCTTAACAAGTGCCTCACAACCACAGACTTTTAAGTAAGACAGCTTAGGGGCTTGCCCATACCATACTTTGTATGGTGTCTGATGTGCTGTCGTGTAGGGTCAATTATTTGATTATCAAGTTTTACATTTATATTTAGCCGATAAGCCTAAAACAACTATTTAACGGGCAGTGTACCCGATCAAGATGGAGTTTCGTGGTAAGTAGGGTGTCGAACACTAAGAGTGAAACATTAATCCTATATTCTATCAGTATTTTAATTAGTTCTAATTAGTCTATTTACTGGTTAAACATATGCTATATACGTTAGCTAATGATATGGGGGGTTTTCAGCCTAAGAGACTGGCACATGTTTGGTGGTGACAAATATCAATTCAATAAACAATAAACACAAAAAAAGAAAATTAGAAGATAGAAAAGCGATACAAGCTAAATGATGGAAAACTCTATTAGCCATATTAAATCCAGTTCAATGTCGGTTTGTTTATTTTAGTGCATTGATTTACTTATCTCGAAGCGGCATATCATTCTTAAGACTTAGGCGGGACATCATTCTAAGACCTAGACACGATTAATCCTGTCAGAATTAACGCATCCGCATAAAGCATTTTTTAGTTTAATTATAATCTATCTTAGGGAATCAAAGCAGTGGTGATCCTGTTAAAATCCTAGCCCAACAGGACTTTACCCACTTATTGCTTGAGGGTGTTTTATATACTGGTAGTCTACTATTCAAATCTTTATCAATGAATTAAGAGCATGATTGCTGAAACATAAACGGGTCACCTACTGGTCCAACTAAGCTCATAATTCAAAGATAAAAGACCGAATGTTATTTGTGATCCTATTGGTCCAGTAATAGAAAACACGATATGGAGAGCTATCCTGGTATCTAGATTACTTTTTAGGTATCACTAGACACAGTTGAATGATAGGTCGCATATTCAAACACATAAACAAGTATGAGGTGATAAACATAATTAAACAATCAACGATAAATTAAGATATCGATTTTAAAACAAACCAAACATTAAACTTTCATTAAGATGGCTAATACCCGAGGGTATTAGCCCCCAACCATTGTAATTATACAAGCGTAATAAAATAATTGAAATCGAACGATTAAAAGAGTAAAAATTACACGATGTCTTTTATGGATTCATAATCAATGCTTGACCTTCGTGGTTGATCTTCTCTTCTAAAATTTGTCTTTAATGAGTATGGTATAAAGAATATGACATTGCAAACTGAAAACTCGTTTTTGAGTATTCTATTTATAGTGTTTGAAAAAGACTCGATACGTCGTATCTGACTAGGTTGATATGGCGTATTGGGCTGGATTCTTTGGAGTGCGCGCTACGTTCTCAATAAATTAGTGATATCATTCCTAATTTACTTTATTACTGTATCTTCAAATAGTTATCTTCATGGACATGGCTTATGTAAACAGAAGGGATACGCCGTATTGGGAAGTGGTCAAACGCGTTTTCTTGTGAAGTTCAGGCACTTATACGTCGTATCTCTTTTGTTGGATACGGCTTATGTAGTCAGAAATCAGCATTCTTTAAATGTCTTCATTTTAGCTCCAAATTATGCGCCTTTTAGCATGTCTTTACAAAACACTCCTGAATTACTGCATTTATCAACTTTAAAGCAATTAAGTACCAAATCATGCAATAATTATATAAAAGTAGGCAAAACAGATGGGATAAATGACATAATAAAGTAACGTTATTTGATGTCATCGGTGTCTTCTCAACCTTCTTAGTTGGAACCATGTTGAGAATGCGTGCAGCAGATTCAAGGGCATAATCCTAAAAGGACTTTGGAAGATTTGTTTGACTTGTCATGGAGCGAACCATATCTAATAGGCTTCTATTTCTCCTCTTAGACACGCTATTATGTTGAGGTGTGTAAGGAGGAGTACGATGGGAAATTATCCCATGCTCCTTTAGATGATCTAAAAACTCTTGACTCATATATTCGCCCCTATGATCATAATGTAGTGATTTTATGGTCTTCCCGAGTTGGTTTTCTACTTCATTTTGAAACACTTTAAAAGTTTCAAACACTTTATATTTATGCTTCAACAGGTAAACATAACTATAACGACTGAAGTTGTCAGTGACTCACTTCGATTCGGTCATAGATGTCTTATTCTTTTATTATGGGTCTAAATGAGTAATATTCATCAAAATTACATTATTAGTCGGAAGGGTTTCAAATGAAAGTTAGACATAGACGGATCATTTTTGTGGGTATAAATAAGTAAGTTTGGCACACTCATGGATACCACGATATAAGATTTCATATATGTCGGAATATATATATTTTACATACTTATGCATTTTATGCATTTTTCTTATAAATATATTCTTCTACGCACACCATTATTATAGGTTGCGGGTGAGGCGTTGTAGCATATTTCTATTGTTGGAATTACTCTGTTCGATACTTTCATTGCTTCTCGGTGAGTTCATAGCTCCATCTTTTTTACTTTAATGGTTTTCATAAAACTGTTTTTTTCGGGGTGAGAATGACATGCTCAATTTTACCAAGTAAACTCATTGATTTCTACTACATAACGTTACATGACTATTTTTACTAAAGCTTTTACTTGCTTACTACATGACTTCTAAAAACATGTGCGTTACATGGTTGTTTTCTCATGAATTTACTAAAGCTTGATTTGCTTACTACATGATTTGAGATCATTGAATACCTATATATGAAAGCGTGAGTTTTTGAAAACATTATTTGGTTTAATTAGGACACAAGTGTTTTTTTAATTGTATGCTATTCCAGATCGTATTATTGCCTAAGTACCCTTTGCCATTAAGTCCCTTTTTCTATCATGAACCGTTAGTTACTAGTGTAGTAAACGCGAGTGTTGTGGATAAATCTATCAGGATTGACAATCCCCGTATGGGTTGTGGTTTCTAGATAACCATTGACGCATTTAACATTTGAAGTAATTCGTTTCAGGATGATTACACCCTAACTAACTTTTTGGCTGGCATCTGTATCTATTTTGCGACACAAACCTCGATTACTTGTTTGGATCGTAATGCATGTTAAGGTTCGGTGTCATGAGCTTAATGCAATAATACATGTTTTGGACTACTGAATTTGTTTCTTAGTCTACTATTACTTAAATCTTGTGGTCCACTACTGAACATTTCTTGATTATTGAATCATTACTTGGATTTCAAAAATAATACTTTGAAATACTGTAACGCTATTTTCATACTGAATTATTTACTTGATTTATTTCAATACTGTAACTATTTTTATTAAAGCTATTACTTGCTTCCTACATGACTTTAATACATGTGTGATACATGGTTGTTTACTCATGAACTTGCTAAAGTTTGATTTGCTTACTACATGATTTGAGATCATTAATTCACCGAATATGAACCGTGAGTTTTGAACCATTTTTTTGTTTTAATATGGGACAAGTGTTTTTTCAATTGTATGTTATTCCTAATCATATTATTGTTTAAGTACCCTTTGCCATTAAGTCCCCTTTTCTATCATGAACCGTTAATAAACATGAAACGCACTTTTCAAAAGACTTAGTGTCAATTGAATTAAGAAGTCCATCTTGTTGCAACTTCTCAATACGTTTCTTGCTAATGTGTCCAAGACGGTAGTGCCATAAGAGAGAAGAGTGCAAGTTTAACTTAGCTCTTTTATTGCTAACAGCATACATAGAATGATTGTTTGTATTAGAATTAGACAAATCAATTTCATAGATACCATCCCTTGTAATGGCACTAAAATAAACCAAATTATTTCTAGAAACTAAAATTGTATTATCATCATCAAAATGGTTAATAAAACCATCGTCATACAAACGGGAAACCAAAATAAATCCTCTAGTTATAGAAGGAGCATAATGACAATTGTGTAAAACTATAACTAATCCACTAGGGAAACATAAATTAGAAGATCCAATAGCTTCGACGGCTGCACGTTGACCATTGCCTATGTACAGACTCAAAGCTCCTGATTTCAGCTTCCTACTTCCCCAAAGTCCCTGAGTAGTATTACAGATATGAGTCCCATAGCCCGTATCGTATACCCAAGGTTTTCCAGGAAAAGAAAAGAGTTTTATAGTAAAGATACCTGAAGTACTAGCTCCTTGAGGTAGCTTCTTGTTCTTTAGCAACTCGGATAGAGGGACAGTTCCGCTTCCAATGGCCTGTATCACCGCAGTGGTGACAGACTAAGTCCTTAGCAGGATCTTCCTTCTTGGGTGGATGGGGAATCTTGGGTTTAAGAGCATAAGCAAGCTTAGACTTCTTTTTACATTGATTGTTTCCCCTAGCAGCCAATTGCGGTTTCTTGTTTTTTTTCTTCTGGACCTTGCCTGCTCTTATTTCATGAAGTGCAGGTGCATCTCTCTTTGGTAGAGTTTGATCATGTAGCTTAAGCATGGCATGTAACTCATTTACCGTCTTCTCCATGCTGTGCATATTATAGTTTTGCACAAAGCAATCATATTCCTTTCGTAGAGAGACCAAGATTAGGCTCACTGCTAGGTTTAGTGACACGGGATGACCTAGACGCTCCAAATTATCTATATAGCTCTTCATCTTTAGAACGTATGAGCTTACAAACTGTCCTTCTTCCTGCTTGCATGCGTGAAACTCTCTCACGGTTTGAAGAACTTCATGCTCTGCTTGTTGAGAAAACAAAGTTTTCAACTCCTTAAGCATGTCATATGCACCAAGGGTTTCCTGATTCTGTTGGAGATCTAGTTCCATGGTCATAAGCATAAGTACAACAATTTCCTTTTGTCCATTGACCCATGCAGCGTGAGCTGCAAGAGTTTCGGGAGGAACTTGCTGCCTAGAAACAGCTGGAACAGGAGCAACAAGGATTGGTATCTCTAGATAGTTTAACTTATCTTCGGTTGATAGGACAATACGAAGTTGTCGGTACCAGTCGATAAAGTTAGGTCCAGTTAATTTCTGTTTCTTAAAGAAACCCCTGAAAACCGAATTGTTTACGACTATGGTAGTAATCTACAATCAGAAAAAGTTCAAATATTAGTATTTTCAATAATTAAATTCTTAAAATAATTAACTACCCAATTAATTACTAATAAGACTAAGATCCAACTTGACTTTCCACTTATTACCGAAGGTCTGACCAACATGTAAAAAAGGAGGGCAAGAGGTAAGCGACGATCGTTAATTGCATATTCATGCAACTCTTAGTTTTATGAGACTTATGACATTAGTAACTCTTATAGTAATGTCAAGTGCATGTTTAGTCTCATCGTATGCCTCAGGACCAAGGTTTGACCAAGCACACTCGATTTAAGTCCACTTAAAAAAACATGCAAAAATTGACATAGATCTGACTTATGAAAAAATTTTCCATGGGTTAGAAAGGCCCTAAGGTCTAACCAAAAAGGTCAATCAAAGTACACGTGTTCTTACATTGGTTGGCATAGACTTAAAATTTCACATAAGGGTATACACATAAATTTTATAAAATATGTGACAAAATTATGTACAAAGAAGCATGCAAAAGATCTTTGTATTACAAGTTAAGAAAATGTTTTGTTAACACCCTAAACCCTAAGCCCTAAACCCT